>BTRK01000002.1:37770436-37910972 GCA_036245805.1 Pristionchus mayeri | reverse complement strand
GTGTTCGAATTGATACGCTGCCAATCATTCCCTCATTAGATTATCTCACCTCCGCTCTCCCACCTCCCCTCGCTCTCTCTCCTCCGTTATCCATTTCACCTCCGCTATCCCTCTCACTTGCCTTCGGGTTACTAAGTTGTTCGAATTGATACGCTGCCAATAATTCCCTCATTAGATTATCTCACCTCCGCTCTCCCACCTCTCCCTCTCTCTCCTCCCCGCCCTCTCTCCTCCGTTATCCTTTCACCTCCGCTCTCCCTCTCACTTGCCTTCGGGTTACCAAGTTGTTCGAATTGATACGCTGCCAATCATTCCCTCATTAGATTATCTCACCTCCGCTCTTCCATCTCCCCTCGCTCTCTCTCCTCCGTTATCCATTTCACCTCCGCTATCCCTCTCACTTGCCTTCGGGTTACTAAGTTGTTCGAATTGATACGCTGCCAATAATTCCCTCTTTAGATTATCTCACCTCCGCTCTCCCACCTCCCCCCTCTCTCTCCTCCCCGCCCTCTCCCCTCCGTTATCCTTTCACCTCCGCTCTCCCTCTCACTTGCCTTCGGGTTACTAAGTTGTTCGAATTGATACGCTGCCAATCATTCCCTCATTAGATTATCTCACCTCCGCTCTCCCACCTCCCCTCGCTCTCTCTCCTCCGTTATCCATTTCACCTCCGCTATCCCTCTCACTTGCCTTCGGGTTACTAAGTTGTTCGAATTGATACGCTGCCAATAATTCCCTCATTAGATTATCTCACCTCCGCTCTCCCACCTCTCCCTCTCTCTCCTCCCCGCCCTCTCTCCTCCGTTATCCTTTCACCTCCGCTCTCCCTCTCACTTCCCTTCGGGTTACTAAGTTGTTCGAATTGATACGCTGCCAATCATTCCCTCATTAGATTATCTCACCTCCGCTCTCCCACCTCCCCTCGCTCTCTCTCCTCCGTTATCCATTTCACCTCCGCTATCCCTCTCACTTGCCTTCGGGTTACTAAGTTGTTCGAATTGATACGCTGCCAATCATTCCCTCATTAGATTATCTCACCTCCGCTCTCCCACCTCCCCTCGCTCTCTCTCCTCCGTTATCCATTTCACCTCCGCTATCCCTCTCACTTGCCTTCGGGTTACTAAGTTGTTCGAATTGATACGCTGCCAATCATTCCCTCATTAGATTATCTCACCTCCGCTCTCCCACCTCCCCCCTCTCTCTCCTCCCCGCCCTCTCTCCTCCGTTATCCTTTCACCTCCGCTCTCCCTCTCACTTGCCTTCGGGTTACTAAGTTGTTCGAATTGATACGCTGCCAATCATTCCCTCATTAGATTATCTCACCTCCGCTCTCCCACCTCCCCTCGCTCTCTCTCCTCCGTTATCCATTTCACCCCCGCTATCCCTCTCACTTGCCTTCGGGTTACCAAGTTGTTCGAATTGATACGCTGCCAATCATTCCCTCATTAGATTATCTCACCTCCGCTCTTCCATCTCCCCTCGCTCTCTCTCCTCCGTTATCCATTTCACCTCCGCTATCCCTCTCACTTGCCTTCGGGTTACTAAGTTGTTCGAATTGATACGCTGCCAATAATTCCCTCATTAGATTATCTCACCTCCGCTCTCCCACCTCTCCCTCTCTCTCCTCCCCGCCCTCTCTCCTCCGTTATCCTTTCACCTCCGCTCTCCTCTCACTTGCCTTCGGGTTACTAAGTTGTTCGAATTGATACGCTGCCAATCATTCCCTCATTAGATTATCTCACCTCCGCTCTCCCACCTCCCCCCTCTCTCTCCTCCCCGCCCTCTCTCCTCCGTTATCCTTTCACCTCCGCTCTCCCTCTCACTTGCCTTCGGGTTACTAAGTTGTTCGAATTGATACGCTGCCAATCATTCCCTCATTAGATTATCTCACCTCCGCTCTCCCACCTCCCCTCGCTCTCTCTCCTCCGTTATCCATTTCACCCCCGCTATCCCTCTCACTTGCCTTCGGGTTACCAAGTTGTTCGAATTGATACGCTGCCAATCATTCCCTCATTAGATTATCTCACCTCCGCTCTTCCATCTCCCCTCGCTCTCTCTCCTCCGTTATCCATTTCACCTCCGCTATCCCTCTCACTTGCCTTCGGGTTACTAAGTTGTTCGAATTGATACGCTGCCAATAATTCCCTCTTTAGATTATCTCACCTCCGCTCTCCCACCTCTCCCTCTCTCTCCTCCCCGCCCTCTCTCCTCCGTTATCCTTTCACCTCCGCTCTCCCTCTCACTTGCCTTCGGGTTACTAAGTTGTTCGAATTGATACGCTGCCAATCATTCCCTCATTAGATTATCTCACCTCCGCTCTCCCACCTCCCCTCGCTCTCTCTCCTCCGTTATCCATTTCACCTCCGCTATCCCTCTCACTTGCCTTCGGGTTACTAAGTTGTTCGAATTGATACGCTGCCAATAATTCCCTCATTAGATTATCTCACCTCCGCTCTCCCACCTCTCCCTCTCTCTCCTCCCCGCCCTCTCTCCTCCGTTATCCTTTCACCTCCGCTCTCCCTCTCACTTGCCTTCGGGTTACTAAGTTGTTCGAATTGATACGCTGCCAATCATTCCCTCATTAGATTATCTCACCTCCGCTCTCCCACCTCCCCCCTCTCTCTCCTCCCCGCCCTCTCTCCTCCGTTATCCTTTCACCTCCGCTCTCCCTCTCACTTGCCTTCGGGTTACTAAGTTGTTCGAATTGATACGCTGCCAATCATTCCCTCATTAGATTATCTCACCTCCGCTCTCCCACCTCCCCTCGCTCTCTCTCCTCCGTTATCCATTTCACCCCCGCTATCCCTCTCACTTGCCTTCGGGTTACCAAGTTGTTCGAATTGATACGCTGCCAATCATTCCCTCATTAGATTATCTCACCTCCGCTCTCCCACCTCCCCCCTCTCTCTCCTCCCCGCCCTCTCCCCTCCGTTATCCTTTCACCTCCGCTATCCCTCTCACTTGCCTTCGGGTTACTGAGTTGTTCGAATTGATACGCTGCCAATCATTCCCTCATTAGATTATCTCACCTCCGCTCTCCCACCTCCCCCCTCTCTCTCCTCCCCGCCCTCTCCCCTCCGTTATCCTTTCATCTCCGCTCTCCCTCTCACTTGCCTTCGGGTTACTGAGTTGTTCGAATTGATACGCTGCCAATCATTCCCTCATTAGATTATCTCACCTCCGCTCTCCCACCTCCCCTCGCTCTCTCTCCTCCGTTATCCATTTCACCTCCGCTATCCCTCTCACTTGCCTTCGGGTTACTAAGTTGTTCGAATTGATACGCTGCCAATAATTCCCTCATTAGATTATCTCACCTCCGCTCTCCCACCTCCCCCCTCTCTCTCCTCCCCGCCCTCTCTCCTCCGTTATCCTTTCACCTCCGCTCTCCCTTTCACTTGCCTTCGGGTTACTAAGTTGTTCGAATTGATACGCTGCCAATCATTCCCTCATTAGATTATCTCACCTCCGCTCTCCCACCTCCCCTCGCTCTCTCTCCTCCGTTATCCATTTCACCCCCGCTATCCCTCTCACTTGCCTTCGGGTTACCAAGTTGTTCGAATTGATACGCTGCCAATCATTCCCTCATTAGATTATCTCACCTCCGCTCTTCCATCTCCCCTCGCTCTCTCTCCTCCGTTATCCATTTCACCTCCGCTATCCCTCTCACTTGCCTTCGGGTTACTAAGTTGTTCGAATTGATACGCTGCCAATCATTCCCTCATTAGATTATCTCACCTCCGCTCTCCCACCTCCCCCCTCTCTCTCCTCCCCGCCCTCTCTCCTCCGTTATCCTTTCACCTCCGCTCTCCCTCTCACTTGCCTTCGGGTTACTAAGTTGTTCGAATTGATACGCTGCCAATCATTCCCTCATTAGATTATCTCACCTCCGCTCTCCCACCTCCCCTCGCTCTCTCTCCTCCGTTATCCATTTCACCCCCGCTATCCCTCTCACTTGCCTTCGGGTTACCAAGTTGTTCGAATTGATACGCTGCCAATCATTCCCTCATTAGATTATCTCACCTCCGTTCTTCCACCTCCCCTCGCTCTCTCTCCTCCGTTATCTATTTCACCTCCGCTATCCCTCTCACTTGCCTTCGGGTTACTAAGTAGTTCGAATTGATACGCTGCCAATCATTCCCTCATTAGATTATCTCACCTCCGCTCTCCCACCTCCCCCCTCTCTCTCCTCCCTGCCCTCTCTCCTCCGTTATCCTTTCACCTCCGCTATACCTCCCACTTGCCTTCGGGTTACTAAGTTGTTCGAATTGATACGCTGCCAATCATTCCCTCATTAGATTATCTCACCTCCGCTCTCCCACCTCTCCCTCTCTCTCCTCCCCGCCCTCTCTCCTCCGTTATCCTTTCACCTCCGCTCTCCCTCTCACTTGCCTTCGGTTACTAAGTTGTTCGAATTGATACGCTGCCAATCATTCCCTCATTAGATTATCTCACCTCCGCTCTCCCACCTCCCCTCGCTCTCTCTCCTCCGTTATCCATTTCACCCCCGCTATCCCTCTCACTTGCCTTCGGGTTACCAAGTTGTTCGAATTGATACGCTGCCAATCATTCCCTCATTAGATTATCTCACCTCCGCTCTCCCACCTCCCCCCTCTCTCTCCTCCCGCCCTCTCTCCTCCGTTATCCTTTCACCTCCGCTCTCCCTCTCACTTGCCTTCGGGTTACTAAGTTGTTCGAATTGATACGCTGCCAATCATTCCCTCATTAGATTATCTCACCTCCGCTCTCCCACCTCCCCTCGCTCTCTCTCCTCCGTTATCCATTTCACCCCCGCTATCCCTCTCACTTGCCTTCGGGTTACCAAGTTGTTCGAATTGATACGCTGCCAATCATTCCCTCATTAGATTATCTCACCTCCGCTCTTCCATCTCCCCTCGCTCTCTCTCCTCCGTTATCCATTTCACCTCCGCTATCCCTCTCACTTGCCTTCGGGTTACTAAGTTGTTCGAATTGATACGCTGCCAATAATTCCCTCATTAGATTATCTCACCTCCGCTCTCCCACCTCCCCCCTCTCTCTCCTCCCCGCCCTCTCTCCTCCGTTATCCTTTCACCTCCGCTCTCCCTCTCACTTGCCTTCGGGTTACTAAGTTGTTCGAATTGATACGCTGCCAATCATTCCCTCATTAGATTATCTCACCTCCGCTCTCCCACCTCCCCTCGCTCTCTCTCCTCCGTTATCCATTTCACCCCCGCTATCCCTCTCACTTGCCTTCGGGTTACCAAGTTGTTCGAATTGATACGCTGCCAATCATTCCCTCATTAGATTATCTCACCTCCGCTCTTCCATCTCCCCTCGCTCTCTCTCCTCCGTTATCCATTTCATCTCCGCTATCCCTCTCACTTGCCTTCGGGTTACTAAGTTGTTCGAATTGATACGCTGCCAATCATTCCCTCATTAGATTATCTCACCTCCGCTCTCCCTCTCACTTGCCTTCGGGTTACTAAGTTGCTCGAATTGATACGCTGCCAATCATTAACTCATTAGATTATCTCACCTCCGCTCTCCCACCTCCCCTCGCTCTCTCTCCTCCGTTATCCATTTCACCTCCGCTATACCTCCCACTTGCCTTCGGGTTACTAAGTTGTTCGAATTGATACGCTGCCAATCATTCCCTCATTAGATTATCTCACCTCCGCTCTCCCACCTCCCCTCGCTCTCTCTCCTCCGTTATCCATTTCACCTCCGCTATCCCTCTCACTTGCCTTCGGGTTACTAAGTTGTTCGAATTGATACGCTGCCAATCATTCCCTCATTAGATTATCTCACCTCCGCTCTCCCACCTCCCCCCTCTCTCTCCTCCCCGCCCTCTCTCCTCCGTTATCCTTTCACCTCCGCTCTCCCTCTCACTTGCCTTCGGGTTACTAAGTTGTTCGAATTGATACGCTGCCAATCATTCCCTCATTAGATTATCTCACCTCCGCTCTCCCACCTCCCCTCGCTCTCTCTCCTCCGTTATCCATTTCACCCCCGCTATCCCTCTCACTTGCCTTCGGGTTACCAAGTTGTTCGAATTGATACGCTGCCAATCATTCCCTCATTAGATTATCTCACCTCCGCTCTTCCATCTCCCCTCGCTCTCTCTCCTCCGTTATCCATTTCACCTCCGCTATCCCTCTCACTTGCCTTCGGGTTACTAAGTTGTTCGAATTGATACGCTGCCAATAATTCCCTCATTAGATTATCTCACCTCCGCTCTTCCATCTCCCCTCGCTCTCTCTCCTCCGTTATCCATTTCACCTCCGCTATCCCTCTCACTTGCCTTCGGGTTACTAAGTTGTTCGAATTGATACGCTGCCAATAATTCCCTCATTAGATTATCTCACCTCCGCTCTCCCACCTCCCCCCTCTCTCCTCCCCGCCCTCTCTCCTCCGTTATCCTTTCACCTCCGCTCTCCCTCTCACTTGCCTTCGGGTTACTAAGTTGTTCGAATTGATACGCTGCCAATCATTCCCTCATTAGATTATCTCACCTCCGCTCTCCCACCTCCCCTCGCTCTCTCTCCTCCGTTATCCATTTCACCCCCGCTATCCCTCTCACTTGCCTTCGGGTTACCAAGTTGTTCGAATTGATACGCTGCCAATCATTCCCTCATTAGATTATCTCACCTCCGCTCTTCCATCTCCCCTCGCTCTCTCTCCTCCGTTATCCATTTCATCTCCGCTATCCCTCTCACTTGCCTTCGGGTTACTAAGTTGTTCGAATTGATACGCTGCCAATCATTCCCTCATTAGATTATCTCACCTCCGCTCTCCCTCTCACTTGCCTTCGGGTTACTAAGTTGCTCGAATTGATACGCTGCCGATCATTAACTCATTAGATTATCTCACCTCCGCTCTCCCACCTCCCCTCGCTCTCTCTCCTCCGTTATCCATTTCACCTCCGCTATACCTCCCACTTGCCTTCGGGTTACTAAGTTGTTCGAATTGATACGCTGCCAATCATTCCCTCATTAGATTATCTCACCTCCGCTCTCCCACCTCCCCTCGCTCTCTCTCCTCCGTTATCCATTTCACCTCCGCTATCCCTCTCACTTGCCTTCGGGTTACTAAGTTGTTCGAATTGATACGCTGCCAATAATTCCCTCATTAGATTATCTCACCTCCGCTCTCCCACCCCCCCTCTCTCTCCTCCCCGCCCTCTTTCCTCCGTTATCCTTTCACCTCCGCTCTCCCTCTCACTTGCCTTCGGATTACTAAGCTGTTCGAATTGATACGCTACCAATCATTCCCTCATTAGATTATCTCACCTCCGCTCTCCCACCTCCCCCCTCTCTCTCCTCCCCGCCCTCTCCCCTCCGTTATCCTTTCATCTCCGCTCTCCCTCTCACTTGCCTTCGGGTTACTGAGTTGTTCGAATTGATACGCTGCCAATCATTCCCTCATTAGATTATCTCACCTCCGCTCTCCCACCTCCCTCGCTCTCTCTCCTCCGTTATCCATTTCACCTCCGCTATCCCTCTCACTTGCCTTCGGGTTACTAAGTTGTTCGAATTGATACGCTGCCAATAATTCCCTCATTAGATTATCTCACCTCCGCTCTCCCACCTCCCCCCTCTCTCTCCTCCCCGCCCTCTCTCCTCCGTTATCCTTTCACCTCCGCTCTCCCTCTCACTTGCCTTCGGGTTACTAAGTTGTTCGAATTGATACGCTGCCAATCATTCCCTCATTAGATTATCTCACCTCCGCTCTCCCACCTCCCCTCGCTCTCTCTCCTCCGTTATCCATTTCACCCCCGCTATCCCTCTCACTTGCCTTCGGGTTACCAAGTTGTTCGAATTGATACGCTGCCAATCATTCCCTCATTAGATTATCTCACCTCCGCTCTTCCATCTCCCCTCGCTCTCTCTCCTCCGTTATCCATTTCACCTCCGCTATCCCTCTCACTTGCCTTCGGGTTACTAAGTTGTTCGAATTGATACGCTGCCAATCATTCCCTCATTAGATTATCTCACCTCCGTTCTTCCACCTCCCCTCGCTCTCTCTCCTCCGTTATCCATTTCACCTCCGCTATCCCTCTCACTTGCCTTCGGGTTACTAAGTAGTTCGAATTGATACGCTGCCAATCATTCCCTCATTAGATTATCTCACCTCCGCTCTTCCATCTCCCCTCGCTCTCTCTCCTCCGTTATCCATTTCACCTCCGCTATCCCTCTCACTTGCCTTCGGGTTACTAAGTTGTTCGAATTGATACGCTGCCAATCATTCCCTCATTAGATTATCTCACCTCCGTTCTTCCACCTCCCCTCGCTCTCTCTCCTCCGTTATCCATTTCACCTCCGCTATCCCTCTCACTTGCCTTCGGGTTACTAAGTAGTTCGAATTGATACGCTGCCAATCATTCCCTCATTAGATTATCTCACCTCCGCTCTCCCACCTCCCCCCTCTCTCTCCTCCCTGCCCTCTCTCCTCCGTTATCCTTTCACCTCCGCTATACCTCCCACTTGCCTTCGGGTTACTAAGTTGTTCGAATTGATACGCTGCCAATCATTCCCTCATTAGATTATCTCACCTCCGCTCTCCCACCTCCCCTCGCTCTCTCTCCTCCGTTATCCATTTCACCTCCGCTATCCCTCTCACTTGCCTTCGGGTTACTAAGTTGTTCGAATTGATACGCTGCCAATAATTCCCTCATTAGATTATCTCACCTCCGCTCTCCCACCCCCCCTCTCTCTCCTCCCCGCCCTCTTTCCTCCGTTATCCTTTCACCTCCGCTCTCCCTCTCACTTGCCTTCGGATTACTAAGCTGTTCGAATTGATACGCTACCAATCATTCCCTCATTAGATTATCTCACCTCCGCTCTCCCACCTCCCCCCTCTCTCTCCTCCCCGCCCTCTCCCCTCCGTTATCCTTTCATCTCCGCTCTCCCTCTCACTTGCCTTCGGGTTACTGAGTTGTTCGAATTGATACGCTGCCAATCATTCCCTCATTAGATTATCTCACCTCCGCTCTCCCACCTCCCCTCGCTCTCTCTCCTCCGTTATCCATTTCACCTCCGCTATCCCTCTCACTTGCCTTCGGGTTACTAAGTTGTTCGAATTGATACGCTGCCAATAATTCCCTCATTAGATTATCTCACCTCCGCTCTCCCACCTCCCCCCTCTCTCTCCTCCCCGCCCTCTCTCCTCCGTTATCCTTTCACCTCCGCTCTCCCTCTCACTTGCCTTCGGGTTACTAAGTTGTTCGAATTGATACGCTGCCAATCATTCCCTCATTAGATTATCTCACCTCCGTTCTTCCACCTCCCCTCGCTCTCTCTCCTCCGTTATCCATTTCACCTCCGCTATCCCTCTCACTTGCCTTCGGGTTACTAAGTAGTTCGAATTGATACGCTGCCAATCATTCCCTCATTAGATTATCTCACCTCCGCTCTCCCACCTCCCCCCTCTCTCTCCTCCCTGCCCTCTCTCCTCCGTTATCCTTTCACCTCCGCTATACCTCCCACTTGCCTTCGGGTTACTAAGTTGTTCGAATTGATACGCTGCCAATCATTCCCTCATTAGATTATCTCACCTCCGCTCTCCCACCTCCCCTCGCTCTCTCTCCTCCGTTATCCATTTCACCTCCGCTATCCCTCTCACTTGCCTTCGGGTTACTAAGTTGTTCGAATTGATACGCTGCCAATAATTCCCTCATTAGATTATCTCACCTCCGCTCTCCCACCCCCCCTCTCTCTCCTCCCCGCCCTCTTTCCTCCGTTATCCTTTCACCTCCGCTCTCCCTCTCACTTGCCTTCGGATTACTAAGCTGTTCGAATTGATACGCTACCAATCATTCCCTCATTAGATTATCTCACCTCCGCTCTCCCACCTCCCCCCTCTCTCTCCTCCCCGCCCTCTCCCCTCCGTTATCCTTTCATCTCCGCTCTCCCTCTCACTTGCCTTCGGGTTACTGAGTTGTTCGAATTGATACGCTGCCAATCATTCCCTCATTAGATTATCTCACCTCCGCTCTCCCACCTCCCCTCGCTCTCTCTCCTCCGTTATCCATTTCACCTCCGCTATCCCTCTCACTTGCCTTCGGGTTACTAAGTTGTTCGAATTGATACGCTGCCAATAATTCCCTCATTAGATTATCTCACCTCCGCTCTCCCACCTCCCCCCTCTCTCTCCTCCCCGCCCTCTCTCCTCCGTTATCCTTTCACCTCCGCTCTCCCTCTCACTTGCCTTCGGGTTACTAAGTTGTTCGAATTGATACGCTGCCAATCATTCCCTCATTAGATTATCTCACCTCCGCTCTCCCACCTCCCCTCGCTCTCTCTCCTCCGTTATCCATTTCACCCCCGCTATCCCTCTCACTTGCCTTCGGGTTACCAAGTTGTTCGAATTGATACGCTGCCAATCATTCCCTCATTAGATTATCTCACCTCCGCTCTTCCATCTCCCCTCGCTCTCTCTCCTCCGTTATCCATTTCACCTCCGCTATCCCTCTCACTTGCCTTCGGGTTACTAAGTTGTTCGAATTGATACGCTGCCAATCATTCCCTCATTAGATTATCTCACCTCCGTTCTTCCACCTCCCCTCGCTCTCTCTCCTCCGTTATCCATTTCACCTCCGCTATCCCTCTCACTTGCCTTCGGGTTACTAAGTAGTTCGAATTGATACGCTGCCAATCATTCCCTCATTAGATTATCTCACCTCCGCTCTTCCATCTCCCCTCGCTCTCTCTCCTCCGTTATCCATTTCACCTCCGCTATCCCTCTCACTTGCCTTCGGGTTACTAAGTTGTTCGAATTGATACGCTGCCAATCATTCCCTCATTAGATTATCTCACCTCCGTTCTTCCACCTCCCCTCGCTCTCTCTCCTCCGTTATCCATTTCACCTCCGCTATCCCTCTCACTTGCCTTCGGGTTACTAAGTAGTTCGAATTGATACGCTGCCAATCATTCCCTCATTAGATTATCTCACCTCCGCTCTCCCACCTCCCCCCTCTCTCTCCTCCCTGCCCTCTCTCCTCCGTTATCCTTTCACCTCCGCTATACCTCCCACTTGCCTTCGGGTTACTAAGTTGTTCGAATTGATACGCTGTCAATCATTCCCTCATTAGATTATCTCACCTCCGCTCTCCCACCTCCCCTCGCTCTCTCTCCTCCGTTATCCATTTCACCTCCGCTATCCCTCTCACTTGCCTTCGGGTTACTAAGTTGTTCGAATTGATACGCTGCCAATAATTCCCTCATTAGATTATCTCACCTCCGCTCTCCCACCTCCCCCCTCTCTCTCCTCCCCGCCCTCTCCCCTCCGTTATCCTTTCACCTCCGCTCTCCCTCTCACTTGCCTTCGGGTTACTAAGTTGTTCGAATTGATACGCTGCCAATCATTCCCTCATTAGATTATCTCACCTCCGCTCTCCCACCTCCCCTCGCTCTCTCTCCTCCGTTATCCATTTCACCTCCGCTATCCCTCTCACTTGCCTTCGGGTTACTAAGTTGTTCGAATTGATACGCTGCCAATAATTCCCTCATTAGATTATCTCACCTCCGCTCTCCCACCTCTCCCTCTCTCTCCTCCCCGCCCTCTCTCCTCCGTTATCCTTTCACCTCCGCTCTCCCTCTCACTTGCCTTCGGGTTACTAAGTTGTTCGAATTGATACGCTGCCAATCATTCCCTCATTAGATTATCTCACCTCCGCTCTCCCACCTCCCCTCGCTCTCTCTCCTCCGTTATCCATTTCACCTCCGCTATCCCTCTCACTTGCCTTCGGGTTACTAAGTTGTTCGAATTGATACGCTGCCAATCATTCCCTCATTAGATTATCTCACCTCCGCTCTCCCACCTCCCCCCTCTCTCTCCTCCCCGCCCTCTCTCCTCCGTTATCCTTTCACCTCCGCTCTCCCTCTCACTTGCCTTCGGGTTACTAAGTTGTTCGAATTGATACGCTGCCAATCATTCCCTCATTAGATTATCTCACCTCCGCTCTCCCACCTCCCCTCGCTCTCTCTCCTCCGTTATCCATTTCACCCCCGCTATCCCTCTCACTTGCCTTCGGGTTACCAAGTTGTTCGAATTGATACGCTGCCAATCATTCCCTCATTAGATTATCTCACCTCCGCTCTTCCATCTCCCCTCGCTCTCTCTCCTCCGTTATCCATTTCACCTCCGCTATCCCTCTCACTTGCCTTCGGGTTACTAAGTTGTTCGAATTGATACGCTGCCAATCATTCCCTCATTAGATTATCTCACCTCCGCTCTCCCACCTCCCCTCGCTCTCTCTCCTCCGTTATCCATTTCACCTCCGCTATCCCTCTCACTTGCCTTCGGGTTACTAAGTTGTTCGAATTGATACGCTGCCAATAATTCCCTCATTAGATTATCTCACCTCCGCTCTCCCACCTCTCCCTCTCTCTCCTCCCCGCCCTCTCTCCTCCGTTATCCTTTCACCTCCGCTCTCCCTCTCACTTGCCTTCGGGTTACTAAGTTGCTCGAATTGATACGCTGCCAATCATTCCCTCATTAGATTATCTCACCTCCGCTCTCCCACCTCCCCTCGCTCTCTCTCCTCCGTTATCCATTTCACCTCCGCTATCCCTCTCACTTGCCTTCGGGTTACTAAGTTGTTCGAATTGATACGCTGCCAATCATTCCCTCATTAGATTATCTCACCTCCGCTCTCCCACCTCCCCCCTCTCTCTCCTCCCCGCCCTCTCTCCTCCGTTATCCTTTCACCTCCGCTCTCCCTCTCACTTGCCTTCGGATTACTAAGCTGTTCGAATTGATACGCTGCCAATCATTCCCTCATTAGATTATCTCTCCTCCGCTCTTCCACCTCCCCTCGCTCTCTCTCCTCCGTTATCCATTTCACCTCCGCTATCCCTCTCACTTGCCTTCGGGTTACTAAGTTGTTCGAATTGATACGCTGCCAATCATTCCCTCATTAGATTATCTCACCTCCGCTCTCCCACCTCCCCCTCTCTCTCCTCCCCGCCCTCTCTCCTCCGTTATCCTTTCACCTCCGCTCTCCCTCTCACTTGCCTTCGGGTTACTAAGTTGTTCGAATTGATACGCTGCCAATCATTCCCTCATTAGATTATCTCACCTCCGCTCTCCCACCTCCCCTCGCTCTCTCTCATCCGTTATCCATTTCACCTCCGCTATCCCTCTCACTTGCCTTCGGGTTACTAAGTTGTTCGAATTGATACGCTGCCAATCATTCCCTCATTAGATTATCTCACCTCCGCTCTCCCACCCCCCCCCCCCTCTCTCTCCTCCCCGCCCTCTCTCCTCCGTTATCCTTTCACCTCCGCTCTCCCTCTCACTTGCCTTCGGGTTACTAAGTTGTTCGAATTGATACGCTGCCAATCATTCCCTCATTAGATTATCTCACCTCCGCTCTCCCACCTCCCCTCGCTCTCTCTCCTCCGTTATCCATTTCACCTCCGCTATCCCTCTCACTTGCCTTCGGGTTACTAAGTTGTTCGAATTGATACGCTGCCAATAATTCCCTCATTAGATTATCTCACCTCCGCTCTCCCACCTCTCCCTCTCTCTCCTCCCCGCCCTCTCTCCTCCGTTATCCTTTCACCTCCGCTCTCCCTCTCACTTGCCTTCGGGTTACTAAGTTGTTCGAATTGATACGCTGCCAATCATTCCCTCATTAGATTATCTCACCTCCGCTCTCCCACCTCCCCTCGCTCTCTCTCCTCCGTTATCCATTTCACCTCCGCTATCCCTCTCACTTGCCTTCGGGTTACTAAGTTGTTCGAATTGATACGCTGCCAATCATTCCCTCATTAGATTATCTCACCTCCGCTCTCCCACCTCCCCCCTCTCTCTCCTCCCCGCCCTCTCTCCTCCGTTATCCTTTCACCTCCGCTCTCCCTCTCACTTGCCTTCGGGTTACTAAGTTGTTCGAATTGATACGCTGCCAATCATTCCCTCATTAGATTATCTCACCTCCGCTCTCCCACCTCCCCTCGCTCTCTCTCCTCCGTTATCCATTTCACCCCCGCTATCCCTCTCACTTGCCTTCGGGTTACCAAGTTGTTCGAATTGATACGCTGCCAATCATTCCCTCATTAGATTATCTCACCTCCGCTCTTCCATCTCCCCTCGCTCTCTCTCCTCCGTTATCCATTTCACCTCCGCTATCCCTCTCACTTGCCTTCGGGTTACTAAGTTGTTCGAATTGATACGCTGCCAATCATTCCCTCATTAGATTATCTCACCTCCGCTCTCCCACCTCCCCTCGCTCTCTCTCCTCCGTTATCCATTTCACCTCCGCTATCCCTCTCACTTGCCTTCGGGTTACTAAGTTGTTCGAATTGATACGCTGCCAATAATTCCCTCATTAGATTATCTCACCTCCGCTCTCCCACCTCTCCCTCTCTCTCCTCCCCGCCCTCTCTCCTCCGTTATCCTTTCACCTCCGCTCTCCCTCTCACTTGCCTTCGGGTTACTAAGTTGCTCGAATTGATACGCTGCCAATCATTCCCTCATTAGATTATCTCACCTCCGCTCTCCCACCTCCCCTCGCTCTCTCTCCTCCGTTATCCATTTCACCTCCGCTATCCCTCTCACTTGCCTTCGGGTTACTAAGTTGTTCGAATTGATACGCTGCCAATCATTCCCTCATTAGATTATCTCACCTCCGCTCTCCCACCTCCCCCCTCTCTCTCCTCCCCGCCCTCTCTCCTCCGTTATCCTTTCACCTCCGCTCTCCCTCTCACTTGCCTTCGGATTACTAAGCTGTTCGAATTGATACGCTGCCAATCATTCCCTCATTAGATTATCTCTCCTCCGCTCTTCCACCTCCCCTCGCTCTCTCTCCTCCGTTATCCATTTCACCTCCGCTATCCCTCTCACTTGCCTTCGGGTTACTAAGTTGTTCGAATTGATACGCTGCCAATCATTCCCTCATTAGATTATCTCACCTCCGCTCTCCCACCTCCCCCTCTCTCTCCTCCCCGCCCTCTCTCCTCCGTTATCCTTTCACCTCCGCTCTCCCTCTCACTTGCCTTCGGGTTACTAAGTTGTTCGAATTGATACGCTGCCAATCATTCCCTCATTAGATTATCTCACCTCCGCTCTCCCACCTCCCCTCGCTCTCTCTCATCCGTTATCCATTTCACCTCCGCTATCCCTCTCACTTGCCTTCGGGTTACTAAGTTGTTCGAATTGATACGCTGCCAATCATTCCCTCATTAGATTATCTCACCTCCGCTCTCCCACCCCCCCCCCTCTCTCTCCTCCCCGCCCTCTCTCCTCCGTTATCCTTTCACCTCCGCTCTCCCTCTCACTTGCCTTCGGGTTACTAAGTTGTTCGAATTGATACGCTGCCAATCATTCCCTCATTAGATTATCTCACCTCCGCTCTCCCACCTCCCCTCGCTCTCTCTCATCCGTTATCCATTTCACCTCCGCTATCCCTCTCACTTGCCTTCGGGTTACTAAGTTGTTCGAATTGATACGCTGCCAATCATTCCCTCATTAGATTATCTCACCTCCGCTCTCCCACCTCCCCTCGCTCTCTCTCATCCGTTATCCATTTCACCTCCGCTCTCCCTCTCACTTGCCTTCGGATTACTAAGCTGTTCGAATTGATACGTTGCCAATCATTCCCTCATTAGATTATCTCACCTCCGCTCTCCCACCTCCCCTCGCTCTCTCTCCCCCGTTATCCATTTCACCTCCGCTATCCCTCTCACTTGCCTTCGGGTTACTAAGTTGTTCGAATTGATACGCTGCCAATAATTCCCTCATTAGATTATCTCACCTCCGCTCTCCCACCTCCCCCCTCTCTCTCCTCCCCGCCCTCTCCCCTCCGTTATCCTTTCACCTCCGCTCTCCCTCTCACTTGCCTTCGGATTACGAAGCTGTTCGAATTGATACGCTGCCAATCATTCCCTCATTAGATTATCTCCGCTCTCCCACCTCCCCTCCGTCTCTCGTCTCCCCTCCCCTCTCTCCTCCGCTATCCATTTCACCTCCGCTCTCCCTCTCACTCGCCTTCGGATTACTTAGTTTATTCGAAATGATATTACGCTACCCTGCATTCCATCATAACGTTGTCTCCCCTCTGCCCTATCACCTCCGTTCACTCGCTCACCTCCCCTCCGTCCCCCCTCCCCCGAGCACCCGCCAACTTCCCTTCCTTCCTCCCCGCTCTCCCTCCCCCGGCTGAACTCGCGCGCGCTCTCGCTCCGCTCTACTTAACCGCAAAAGGAGGGGAGCTCCCTAACTGTCATCGTGGCCGAGTGGTGTGCGTGCTTGTCCCGCTATCCCGAGGTCGTGGGTTCGATCCCCGCCGCTGCCCAGCGACTTTTGCCAGCCTCTATCTGACTCTGACCGCTGGGGGACGGACACATTTCTGAGAATTTCTGAGCCGATTTCTGATCGAAAAAGTGAGGACGCGACATCAAATATCGAGACGAAAGAGTATAAAGAAGGGATAGGTCAAATACTTCGTGATTTTGCACATTATGATATCGGCAAAAGTTGGAAAACCACGTCGGCAAAAAATTATTAGTATTCCGCGAGCGGAGCGATCGAATTTTTTTTTCGAGAATACGCCAAAAAAGCACGTCGGCAAACCGGAATTTGCATGTCGGCAAAAATGGTCGAGCGAAACCCATTTGACCTATGGTCTTAATATTCAACATAAAATTGCAGCACACAAGTGATGAACATTGAGTGATCGAGTTATTTGTTAATATGCATCGAACTCCGATCTCACCTATTTCAGGCTTCTCAACGAGGGCGCCTTTCGCGTCGCGACTTTCGATCACATGGTACGATGATTTTAAAGTTACCCAACAAGGACGAAACCCTGATCTCACCCTGATCCCGTCGCGTGCACGAGAGAGTATGCAAAAGTGAGAGAGCGCGGATCATTTCCGGCTTTCCCTTGAGGCCATTATTGATTTTTAGCATTTTGTATATTCATTCTATACTAATTCAATCATCGGCTATTCGATGGAGGACAAAAAATAAAGGGTCAATTTCGTCCTTGTTGGGTAACTTTAATGTTGTTCTAAAAAAATTTGTTGTTTGCAACAGCCTCATTGATGTTAACCAAAAGTTTCCGCAATAGGGAACAGTTGAACCTCAAGAATTCATGAGTGAGAAAATTGGCAATATTTGCGTTGACAACAAATTAGGGATGACAATACTGTTCGGATAGTGGATTATCCATTAGCAAATACACGCGCATCTCGGCGATTTGGATTATCCACTATCCAATCACTATCCAAACCGCCTCGACGAGCTCGCGATTCACTAAAATAGGTTAGGATTATCCGAACAGAACGGATTATCGGGATAGTAAAACGGATAGTTCGGATCATCCGCTTGATCGCGCGCTACGCGTCGCTTCGAAATGGATAATCCGTATCCATTTGGCCATCCCTACAACAGATAAGACGAAGATTTTCTCTATTACTGTAAAAATCAAACACAAAATTATGTAACATTAGAATGTTTCTCTCCTACCGTTGCTGCAAAAACGATCTGATCACAGTTCTAGTGGGGAATGTTCCCAACACATTTACCGTTTGCCTTGTTAACCCCTCCAGTTGCAGTATCCTACCGTACTCCGCAGTTACTGTAACGTATCCTCCTTTGTAGTACGATCCCGTGAGTCACAAGCGATTCACGGAAGAGGACGAGGACGGATGCGTGACTCCTGTGGCAGATGCTCCCCTCGTGGGAATGAAGGCGCTCACGGAGGATAGAGCCATGCAGGTATACTGTAGGAGGGATACGGTAGAACTATCCAGGTGTATTGTGGTCAGTATAAGGCAGAACCATGTAGGCGTGGGAAGAGAACGAAGGGCAGTTTTGCGGGAAGGGTAAACCGAATGATGAGTGTCTATTTCAGGCACTCTTGGATGAGAACTATGACCGCCTTTGATATATCAACTGTGGCATGACGCCATAGTACTCTTCCGAAATATTTCCTAATGTCATGCAAATCCATTCCTAATTTTGCAGCAACTTGCGATGCTGCAGAAAAGCTACGAGAGGGCGAAGAAAGACGTGGGACTCAGGGGCGTGACACAGCGTGAGATCGATGTGATAGATTCAGCAAGGAAGTACGGTCGTGAGGGGTTACGGTAAGTTCCGTAGATCTGGTTGTGGTAGGTATGGGCTGTGGTTAGGCACGCATAGCGGGAAGAAAAGTGTACCATGAGTACTGTATGAGCGTTGTTGCATACTGTACTTAGCTAAAATTATGAATTGTAAAATTATTTTTTTCAGGTTCCTTGCGAATGCGCAAGAGACCGTCGAAATGGAGGAGATGCGAGCGAAGCTGGGACTGGAAAGACATGACCCTGAATCAGGGTACGACAGAATTCTTTCGATTACGGTATTGATCAAAGTGCACACGTTGTTCCGGTACGAGTACAGTGGATGAACAGTGACCTGGTTGTGATCGTCCTATTGAATAACTGTTTCAACGACGAAGTCAGCATTTATTGTTAGGAGGCCAACAGGTTCAATATTACATGCTGAAAATTTTCTCCATTTGGTATCTTCTATTAATGGACTGCTCGTCATTCGTGTACTAGTTGGGGCAAATAGACAGTGCTTAATAACGCAAGTATCTCGACAAAATAGCACAAAACAAGCCGACATAGGAGAAAGAAGGAGGTGGTACAATTATCCAAGAACTGTCATTGTTTTACCTTTGAATGAGAACCATTTTCAGCACCCTTGACCCTCTCGGCTACCTCCTCTATCCTTCCCGTCTGGAGATCAATCGACGGGCGATTTTGAATCAAACATCAAAGATCATAGATCAAGTGACCGCATCGAGACGTGGGATAGATTCTTTCGACGATGGAGATGAGACCGGTGAGGGGAGAGAGAAACGGGTATCGTTAGAGGAGGATACGGTAGAGTTTTATTTGGATAGAGATTGATTGAAGGGGGTTGTGACTATGCAAGTTGGTGTGGGAAGGACTGGGTAAATCTTCAGTGGTATGTATTTGGGGATACGATGAAGCACAAATGGTTAATATTTATATTTCTTTTTTCCACTTCTGACACGATTACCGTATCAGTTGTTCAATTGAATACCATAGTTAATTACAGTACCCCTCTTCGACACTGATTATCGCAAGAACGCTCCCGTGCCCAGGGAACAGGAAAAGACGAAGGGAGGGGTGAGAGGTCGCTTAATATTAAAAATTGTTAAATAAGTGCCCGTTTCCGTGAGCACTTTCAGTTCTATGAAAAGCTCGAAAGTGTCCCTATTTTTTCATCCTTTTTTACAGTTTTATATAAAATCATTATTATCAAAAAGTAACCATATCCTTATCAGCATTCTCGTAAGACGCATAAGGAGAAGCTCTTAGAAGTACTGCTGGAACTCCATATTGCCAAGATGGAGAACAGAGTAAGTTCCGAGGGAGTGGAATACGTAGCAAAGTGGTGTCGGATGAGAACTATTTCGCCATATGATATATCAAATGCGGAATTACGCAACTGTTCTAATTCGAAGTAGCACATTTTATGTTAATTTATATTATCAATTTCATTATTAATTGTTAATTAATTAATTAATTAATTGTGATAATATCGTTGAAGAGCCCTCGCAACCCGAGTTGGATGGTGGCTGATCAATACACGGTGCCAATTCGGGGCGATATCAAGGAAGGAAAGAAGGAGCAGAAGGGAATCAACAAGAACGAGGCCAAGAGGGAAACTCGCGCGGGAAAGTGTAAGATAGTTGATGTAGAGATTGGCTTCGCAAGAAAAAGTCGGCGCTTCTGCACAATCCCGGACAACCTTCAAAATGTGTTTATCTATTGTCTGTATTCTTTACAAAAGATACTATCTAGTCGCTCACCAACGTGTCTAGTCCAGTGTAGAGGTCGCTTATGTACCCTACTAGAGAATTGTAATGATTAACCATTATTGCTTCTGTATATTGTCCGGGATTGTGCAGAAGCGCCAAAAAGTCTTATCCAATCTGCTTGCTCTCTCACTATTTTGATCAGCGAGAAAGATAAATGAAAAGAATCATTTCTTGCAAACCATAATATCATACAATCCCTAACGCAAATATGAGAGAGCATTCTCTCAGAGAGATCCTCCATATCGTGTGGCCTTCAAAATGGGCAAATATATAGTGGCTATCCTAGGAGTACGAGGGCATGACAATGCAAGTTCTCTTTTTTTTCTCTGTACTCTTTCACCTCTAATTCTTACTCGTAGAATAACATATCTCTTGCAGTTCTTCCACCGGTGTGGTTTGCGTGCAAGTCGAAGGAGGAGGAGGAGGAGGCGGACCGCCAGTTGGTAGAGAGCTTGCAGTCGATGGACGTGAAGGAGGACAGAAGGAAAGGTACGAAATTGACTGGGGTGTATCATTTTTGAACTGTTTTTAAAGAAAATTTAGAATTCTATGTATTGAAGTCGATGAAGATGAGGTCTATTTTGACATACTCATTAGAGTTCAAAAACGATGAACCTCCTTGTGCAATCTTTATCTTGTAGTTTCTAGGTCGGATGAGAACTATGACGTTATGCCGCCTTTGATATGATATATCAAAGGCGGCATGACGTCATAATTTTAATGCGACCTACATAGTACCTCTCTTGCAGTTGCTCCTCCAATGGCGCATCTGCGCAACTCGAAGAAGGAAGAGGAGGCGAAGGATCTCCTCTGTCACGAGCTCAGAAAAGTGATTGGATTGGCGACGGTTGATGGGTTTTGAGCCTCCCGAGTAATCGTCTGACTCTCTTCCTTTTGCGTGCTCTCTCGCTTTCTCTAACCTGAGAGGAAGTGTCTAGACAGAGTCAGATCATTGCTACTCCACATTATTCCCCCGGTTATTACGGCAATTTTCAATTACGGTGCTAGTTCTCCCCGATCTTCCCTCAATTTGACCTCGTGTTCCATCATAATTCCCAATTGCTCTACCTCTTGCTTTATCGATTACTTCAAATGCTTTATGTTTTCGAAGTTGTCTGTTGAATAAATTTCGAAGTTGTTTTCAACTATTGGTTGAATGTGGACGAAAGGTTGTTCGAGTTCCCACTGTGAGTGTATCTTTGCCTGATGTGGTAGGTAATTCTCGAGGAGAGAATGAGTTTGAATGTACTCTCGGGTCTAGAAACGAACGTTACTGGCATTATTTTGCGGTACAAATTTTGCTTTTTTTCTATTCGAATGGGCGGCATCTCTTTAGGAAGGAATGAGTCATGCGAATACACCGTTTTCTAATTAAGTGTGGTTATACTTGGAAATGTGCGATCCTGATAGTTCCGAATTGTGCTGCTTTAGTAAGAAAATTTTCACATCGCATGCATCAGAACAGGCGCAGAAGTTGATATCAACGTCAGTAAATTCGTTTGAAGAGAGAATCTACAATTGAATTCGTAATATTTTTTCCCGTTCATCATCGTAATCATTGCTGCTCGATTGCATTGTTTCATGTTTAAAATGCTAATTCCTAATTTCCAGCTATAGCCAGTACATCCTATCTGTTGAAATGAATACGACTCCTCCAGGTATGTTTGCCTCTTTTTAGTAGTTACATTCCTATAGGAATCTGTCTGTGAGTTAGTTTGTCTGTCTCTCTGTCTATCTGTCTGTCGGTGACGCTTTAACAAACTACTGTATACAATAATAGTTAGCCTTGGGTCAGACAATATTCCGTTGGTCAGACTTATAAATCGCAGAAAACTTAAATGCACGCTACCGTATACCACACCACGCACCATGGTGCATTTTACGAAATCGCGGAAAACTCACTGCACCCTACCGTATACCTTCACCACACCACACACCATTGACTCACGGCACCCTAACGTATAATCTCTCGCTGTTGTTTTTCTTCAGCCCCACCTGCTCTCATCCCCCGCAGCGTAAGCATTGTGAAAGGCTCGTGAGGCCGAGGGTGATTCGAAAAAGTTGGGATGGGGCTTCGCCCGAGGCCTCACGAGCCTTCGAATTGCCCGAGGCCTCACGAGCCTTTTGCAACGTTTTAAGCAGGCTCTCAACAGTTGCGTGCATCTTTTATCCTTAACACACAACCCCGCGTAACGTAGCGACCGAAGGTCGCTAGTTAAACTGATCAGGTTGAATCAGTATGTTCATCGATTAGGAAATGTAGAACGCGTATTGTACGAAACGCTTTTCAAGATGTAGAAGGTGCATACACATTTGTCTTATTCTTAAACCTACCTTATAACCATAACACGACAATCACACCCTTAGGGAAAAATAGAGTCTCGAACTTGTAGGAGTCAACCTTATCAGTAAAGATATTCGCGGTAGGAGTCCCAAGCGACCGAAACCACCTTGCTCCCGCCAATAAATTTTCAACGTTGAATTCAAATTTCAAACAGCCCTGGCATCAATAGTTTTCAATGTTTTTACATTTTATGGCCTTTCGCACAAACGGTATGATAGAAATAGATTTATAAAGTATAAAAAAGTTCGAAAATGGTCGGCAACCTTGTGCGGATGCGCGCTTTTCAAAACACGTTGATAAATTATTTTTAAAAATCTGACCCACCGAAACTTTTGTATTATTATTTTTATTATAAATCGAAATTGCTTTCATGAATTCGTGCATGCTGAACTACCCTAAACCAAAAGGAAATTCAATTTAGTCCTATTTGAAAAACACAGCCCTTGACCGCGACGCTTCACTCAACGCATTATCCTCACCCTGCGGCGTGACACTCGTGCATAAGGCGAATGACAAATGTATTAGGGTGTCCCATAAGTTCTTACACTTTTTTGTTCAGAGGAACTTTAAATCGGCCGTATTAATTGTGCATCCCAAATGTTAATACTTTTGAATAGAGCAACCATTACACAATCAAGCAATCCATGGAATTTGTAGCAGCTGCTCCCACACGTTTTTAAGAAACGTTTATGTAAAGGGAACTGTAGTGGCAAATCGACACTTTTTGCTCAACATGTTTTTATTTCTTTACGGCTTCTATTTAATGCAATCTTATGTATTTCTTCTACGTTTTGTAGTGTATGAATAGCCTAATATCAATTCTAAATCTGGAAGGAATCTGCCTACTGATGTTGACGCAACAATAAAAAAACAAAAAATTCTTTAAAAAAACAACCATTTTTTCCGCCTTGCCGATGACATTTCATGATCAAACAAATAATTGATATTAAATTTCTCTCTAAGCTCTTCTAATGTTATTTGCACAACGTAATATGGAGTACCAATAAATATCTCCATTTAGCGCATATGAGTGACTATCTGAGAGAATTGAGCAATTCAACCTATAGGCCGTACAGTGAAAAATAAAGTGGTGATTTTAAGATCTCCCCAGGGGTGACTTTAAGAAACGTTTATGTAAAGGGAACTGTAGTGGCAAATCGACACTTTTTCCTCAACATGTTTTTATTTCTTTACGGCTTCTATTTAATGCAATCTTATTTATTTCTTCTACGTTTTGTAGTGTATGAATAGCCTAATATTAAGCCTAACAGGCAAGGGGATACCCTCTCCCCTCGTCTCTTCAATGCAGTGCTTCGCTCAGCCATGAATGACATCGACTGGGAGAACGACGGGATTCGAATTGATGGCAGGAATTTTTGCCACTTGGAATATGCCGATGACGTAGCCCTTGTTGCGAAGTCTCGCCCGGAAATGGAAAGAATGCTGAAAAAGCTGATGGACGCTTGCAGTAGAGTTGGTCTCGAGGTGAATTCAAATAAGACCAACCTACTCACTTCCTGTACAACAACCCGAAATCCAATCATTATCAACAATCTACAGTTCGATTTCGTTGAATCAGCCACCTATCTCGGAGGGAAGATCAGTCTCCCACTTGATCCCTCTGACGAGATCGAACACAGGATTCGACTAGGGTGGTTCGCCTGGAGCAAGCTCTCCCATCTGCTGTCCTCCCGCCTTCTACCCATCAAGACCAGGAGAAGAGTCTTCGAGAGCTGCGTGACGGCTACCGTACTCTACGGAAGCGAAGTTTGGGCGCTGAGGGCGAGTGAGAAAGAGCGGCTGAGTGTTACTCAAAGAAAGATGGAGAGGAAGATGTTGGGAGTCACGCTGAAAGATCGCTGGAGGAATGAACGCGTGCGCGGGATCACGAAGCTGAGCGATTGGATCGAGGAAGGACTGAAAAGGAAAGCGCGCTGGGCCCTCAAGGTCAGGAGAATGGGACTAGAGCAGTGGAGCCGTGCCACTACGGTGTGGACGCCATACAATAGGAAGCGCCCTCCTGGGAAGCCTCATGTACGATGGAGAGATGATTTGACCCGAGCTATTGGCAAACACTGGTGGAATGCAACTTATGAAGAGTACCGCCCCATCCTCATCTGCCTGACATGATAAATTGATTGATTGATTGAGGGGTGACTTTTCACGTTGAGTTCGAAAATCGACCTTAGAAAGCCGTATCTCTGACCCCTCATTTCGTGCATTTTGCCCTACCTGGGTGGTCGGTTTTTGAATCTTTTGAACGGCTCATCCAAACCCCATACATATATATAGAAATAAAAAATTTGTCTAAAAATTGCCGCCCTGAAAAATTTTTTGGGGGCTGTAGTTTTTTAATTAGGCTCATTAAAATTGCCATGAAAAAGTACCCCGAGGGCCAACTTTTCACAGAAAAAACCTTTCCCATTGATGTTTCCTGGGTCTCGCAAAATGCCGCAGCGCAGGTGTAATCGTATCTACGTGAATATCAGGTTGATTAACAGTGTTTCAATTTGATTTGACCCTGTGGCACACTTTCGCCTTTGTTTTGACAACGAAATCTCTACAACCAAAGGTCCTACAGTTAACAGATCTGAAACATAAAATCTATGTGATAGTATAATTAAAATTAATTTGCTTCGGAACCATTCCTATACATTCCAAGTATCTAGTGGCGCGCAATTTACGAATTCCGAGTTTCTGCCACATCAATTCCAACTCGAAGCGGGGTCAAACTTAATTTTTAAGCGCTCTAGTGTTAAAATTCGGATTCTACGAGTGAAAATGCACCAGAAAAAATGTTCAAAAGTAAAATTAAAGAAAAAATGTTTGCCCCTGGGGTAGTCATATCATATCATCATATTTATCCTGACGTCAGGCACAATGGTCCTGCAGGAGGGTGACTTCAGTGTGGAGGGAATGGGGATCTTCGGTCTCAGAGCGTCGTTAGGTCAAGGGATGGGATCTTCTTTGGCTTCTCTGGTCAACTGTAGGGACGATCGTGACGGATCTCCGTTGAGCATCGAAGTAGATCATCCTGCCGCCGAACACCTGACTTGCGCCGGTTAGGAACTCACAACGCAGACAGCGGGGCTTTCTTGACGGTAGATCACTCGAGACGATGGGAATCCGTCCGTGCTCCTCCTCTTGAAGTGTACCAAGTAGGCGATACTCTCCGGGTTGCCCAAGCTGACGGGAGAGGATTCCCCAAACTAGGTCGGAAAAGAGCGGGGTCAGGGACGACCGCCCATCACGAGCGCTAGAATGGAGAATGGAGAATGGAGAATGGAGAATGTAGTAGTAGTAGTAGGGGGTAGTAGGGGGGCGAAAATGTCGAAATTATGGATACATATGAAATCATAATATCTTGGTGTATTTTCACTCGTAGAATCCGAATTTTCACACTAGAGCGCTTAAAAATTAAGTTTGAGCCCGCTTCGAGTTGGAATTGATGTGGCAGAAACTCGGAATTCGTAAATTGCGCGCCACTAGATACTTGGAATGTATAGGAATGGTTCCGAAGCAAATTATTTTAAATTATATTATCACATAGATTTTATATTTCAGATCTATTAACTGTAGGACCTTTGGTTGTAGAGATTTCGTTGTCAAAACAAAGGCGAAAGTGTGCCACAGGGTCAAATCAAATTGAAACACTGTTAATCAACCTGATATTCACTTAGATACGATTACACCTGCTCAAAATGTGCAAAATATATTGAAAATATGATAAAAACGCCAATGACACTGTATGAGAGTGAGTTAGTTGTTTTGCTATTGAACGTTGTTGGTTTGAACGATCGGGAAATCTGCGCTGCGGCATTTTGCGAGACCCAGGAAACATTAATGGGGAAAGGTTTTTTCTGTGAAAAGTTGGCCCTTGGGGTACTTTTTCATGGCAATTTTAATGAGCCTAATTAAAAAACTACAACCCCCAAAAATTTTTTCAGGGCGGCAATTTTTAGACAAATTTTTTATTTCAAACGGCCACAACTTTTTTCACAGATGAGCTAGCCTTTCAGTTCCAACAGTATAAATGCTTATCTCGTCGAAACCTTTCAGAATTACTATATATGTATTGGGTTTGGATGAGCCGTTCAAAAGATTCAAAAACCGACCACCCTGGTAGGGCAAAATGCACGAAATGAGGGGTCAGAGATACGGCTTCCTAAGGTCGATTTTCGAACTCTACGTTAAAAGTTACCCCTAGGGAGATCTTAAAATCACCACTTTATTTTTCACTGTACGGCCTCTGCTCAGTTCTCTCAGATAGTCACTCATATCCTAATTAGGGTTTGATTTGATAGCACAGAGAAAGAACCTAGCTTTCCCGTGTGAGTGTAGTCAGTATTGAACACTCATAAAATACAAATCAATGTCATAAGTCATGTACGTGGAAAGGATTGTAGGATCGTGTATTTTCAAAATAGTTGGTTAGTGACACCAAACCTTTGCGCTCCGTCGTCGGAAAAATTAATTTCGATGGGTCAAAAAAGTATCCGTTACATAAAAATTAGCTTAACAGAGAGGAGAGCAGCTGATGTTAATTCAATGGAGAGTGGGATTGTGCAATAGTTGCTCTATTAAATAATATTAACATTTGGGAAGAACAATGAATTCGGCCGATTTTACGTTCCTCCGAAAAAAAAGTGTAAGAACTTATGGGACACCCTAAAAGTACGGAATTTTGCAGATGGTGTAATTCGATTCGATATGGACAAGGTTTCGATGATTTTCGATTACGATGATGGCCGTAACTCGCCCATTGTGGAAGCGAGAGGAATGCATTGGTAATGATTTTTAAATTATTTGTTCTAAAGCCCGGAGTCTTCATTGATACTGTTCATTTGTAAATACTATTAATTTTTTTTTAATTCAAGAGGACTAGAGTTCGCAATTCGGATGACTGTTTGTTCTATTTTTTTGCTCCTTACACTCCCTTTGCTAGACCGGTGGAGAGAGCGTGCAGGATGATGAGCTGGTGAATTACGAATTCTCAGGGGTGGCGGCGCGTCCAAGAATGGCGACGTCATCGGTGTGATGTTCGGCTGCTTACACGATCAGGCGAGCGAATGGAACGTCGACGTGAATGCGGAATTCACTCTCGTCAATTCTGACTCGAAGAAAAGCATTGTTGCCGAAGTTATATTTATTTTTATACAAGATAATACTTTGTTTAAAAAAAGCTCATCTAAATATAACGCACTTGAGTTTATTCATGTTCACGTAAATTATCATACTGATTCTATGGTTTGAAAACAAGAGTTGTATTGTGCTGAAGCCCATACCAGATCAACATTAATTATCATCCCATTTTGAATTATCGCACCACGGTGGTCCACGAGTGACCAGAATATTGACAACACCATTAATTTTAGATTGAATCTATCCTTTTTAACAGGTAGTTCAATGGTGGGCACTTGTTCGGATGAGACTATGACATCATGCCGCTTTTGAATATATATAAGTGCCATGAATATATATATATATTTGAATATATATAATATATTTGAATATATTTGAATATATATAAGTGCCTTCAGCATAAGTACCATGAAATCCTAAGCCTATTGAATAATCGTTTAGCTATCGGAAACCATGAGCGAATCTGGCCATTTCCGCTATGACATTCCGCTGACTTATCGAGAGCTATTGGATGAAGAGAAGGTATGAATGAATTGGAGTTTTATTAAATATCGCTTGGAGATTTCTGTACTTCTTGGATATTTAGACCACCTTCAATCCAAAGCATTTCTGCTTTACTTCCCATAATCGAAGTCCTGACCAGGTTTTTCTTCAGGCAACCGAAAAGTGGAAAAAGTCAGGGTCGATCAAACATGGACCAATAGAAGTTCTAAGTCTCAAACAATCAATTTATTATAACAGGGATTCATAAAAAATGACACGATCACATTGGAAATTCGTTTCTGGATCATCAATATGAAAGGAATCAGGCGAGGAAAACTTTTTAAATCTTGAGTGTATCAATTCAAATATTTGTAAAATTGTTCATATGTAGCATAATTCGTCCTCGCAAACCTTACCGAACAATTGCTCGAGTTTGCTCGAAGAGTTTTACAATTGCTCAAATTTAAAAAAAAACTTTCCCTACCAGGACGAAATTGACTCGTTCAGTGATCCTGATGGCACCGAACTTTAGCACAATCTCTCTTATACGCGACGCGCACGCAACGTGTACATCAATCATTTCATTTATTGGATTTTAAACTTTATTCGCTAAATTTTAATTTTCAGGGCTGTCCCTAAACTCGACTTCACTGACCCGAATATTAGCATGCACGATGTCACTCTGGTTATTGAAGGAGAGAAGATCTACGTGAGCAAGCAGGTATTTTGTGAGCGCGAACCAATTAAATTTTTTCCCCTTTATTTTAACTTTTAAACTCTTTAGAAGCGAAAAGTGTAGTTCTCCGATGTTCTCAACGAGTTCAAAAAGAGAGTTCTAAAATGGCCAGTTCTAAATGTGATGCAGCCATCTTTAAGTGTTAACGAAAAAGGGGCACTTCTTCGATATTTGGCCCACCCCCTATCATTTCTCATTCCCTCCCCCATCACAATGGGGCTGTATGACCGAAAATCAGGGAGAGATGCCTAGAAATGAGTGGGGAAGGGGATGAAGGGAGGGGGTGGGCCAAATATCGAAGAAGTGCCGAAAACGGTATGGATTGCAGTATCTGTCTCTTCATTCGCCCGTCTTCCAGACGATGTTCTACGGTGAATTCGTTGAGAAGGGCAAGAAGGAGATCGAACTGAAGGATGTGAAGCGAGAGGTGAGCCTGTTATGCTCATTATTGGGCTCCCCTCTTAGAGAATGCCTTGAAATGGCACTTGGTCGGATGCGGACCCCCGGATGAGAGCTAAAAATACTAAAAATTCTCCAGTAGTTTATATGAGGCCGTTTGCCTAAGAATCAAACAAGTGTCGGCACAAGCCAAAAATCTCAGTTCTCTCCAACTTGTGTTTTGGGGTTATCGAAGGTGCTGAAAACGATAGGCATATTCATTTTGCTCCTGGAGCCTTCGTTGACTCCAGACGGCGTCACGTTGAAATCACGTTTTTACACATATCTGACCTCCCGGATGTGCTAATTTCACGCGACTAAGATTTCCGTGGTAGAATTTGATGGTGATCACTCCTATCTATTTCATTTTTTATGATTGAATAAAATCCAATCCACTCCAATCTTTCGAACCGATACACGAAATTGGCCATAAACACAGATTCTGAATCCTCTCTTCAAGCCGGATCTTTTGATGTATGTCTCTCAACTTACTTTTGCCAATGCGAAAAGCTGAATTTTTAAAAATAATTTTATTAAATCATGAAAAATGAAATAGATAGGCGTGATCACCATCTAATTCTACCCGGGAAACCTTAGTCGCGTGAAATTAGCACCTCCGGGAGGTCAGATATGTGTAAAAACGTGATTTCAACGTGAGGCCGTCTGGAACCAACGAAGGTTCCAGGAGCAAAATGAATATGCCTATCGTTTTCAGCACCTTCGATAACCCCAAAACACAATGTTGGAGAGAATTGAGATTTTTGGCCTGTGCCAGAAACACTCGGATCTGCTCGATTCTTAGGCAAACAGCCTCATATACATTCTTACCCTGTGAAAAATGGATGTGCCAAAAACACTAGAGAAGGGTTCTTCTTGTATTCTCATCCCACCATATCTAAAATCGTAGAGAATTTCCAGGAATTCATCGAGCTGCTTCATGTGATGTACCCTTCGTCCAAGAAGATTAGACGTAAGTATCCTCACGCAATCCCTTAATCGCACAATCACTAGGTACTATTATTGGTTTCCATCGTGAAAGTTTTCTTAAGAAATTGATGAGCCGGCCTAGTGACCTCAAATATCTGTGTTTTCAGATGAATCCGCCGAGTTTCTGCTCAAGCTCAGTGACCGATTCCAGATTGTGGTTAGTGCGAAAATTTCATTCTCGAATTTTCAAACCCGGACACATATTTTTGTGACCAATTAATCAATATTTGTAATGTTAGGCAATTATTGCCAGATAAACAGCAGTCGGTAATCTTCAGTAGTTGCATGGCACTTCTTCACGATAATAATTTTATGATTAAAATTCGTGAAAAATATTACAATAACGTAAATATGTGGTCAAAAAGTGAATTTGGCGATAATTGGGAAAAGTTTTTTTTAAAATTTTTACATTTTGCAGTCTGTGATCAATCGTGTGGAGGAGTTCCTCATGGAACACAGTTCTTTCGATTCGACGGAGAAGCTGAGAATCGCCGATCAGTTCAGACTATTTGGACTGATGGTGAGCAGACTTTCGAAAATATTTAATAGTTGTAACTAGGGTGGCTGAAATAGATCACGGTTAACCGTCTTGTTTATTCTCTCATACGGGTCATCCGTGAGGGGAGGGAGAGTGATGCGAGAGAGTCTCTCTCTCCACAGTGAATTGAGAGGGTAGGACTGCCAGAGGGGACGGTTAACCGTCTCATCCGTCTCTGATCTGCCGAGGCCCTCTAAATAGCGACCCGTTGATCCATTTCAGCCACCCTAGTTGTAACTGTTGTCGAGAGATCACGCAGTTATTACGTTCCTAGTAAAGAAGGTGGTAAATATTCGATTGCTTACACTTTATCGGTTCACTGAATAATGACAGAAATGATAACATTAATGAAATTGGGAGATTTGGCCATTCAGTTCAATGGCACTCTTTTAATGGTGTAATAGGGTATCTGTTCAGAATGACTGCCTCTCAGCTCTTCATGACAGAGAGGATTTCGAAATGATCAAGGTACATTTTTATTTATTTATTTTTTAAAATTTTATTATTTTAAGTTTACTTTTTGATTTTTTCAGCAACTTCCCTTCTACTTCTCTCTTTCGAATGATACGAAGGCCATTCTCTTCGAGCGACTTCTCGAAATCACCTAGTGATTTCGTCTTTCTCTAACGCTGTCTTTGATCAGTATTCTCGTGCTGTAACATTGTTTTGTTGTTTCGGAAGTTCTTGTAGTGTGCATTTGCCGATTAACGGTAAAAAATCGTGTTTTTCTCGGATGTCGTTCAGCCTAAACATGTGGTAAGATAGGCGGTGATTATTTTGCTATTTTAAATTATAGTATCGGCTCAGTTTGCTAGGGTGATGCCCTTTTTAATTTAGAATATTTCACAAAGGTGAAATACGGATCTGATATAAAGAAAACAAGATATTGATATATGGCTACTAGCCATTGGCTAATTGGCTCTAGAGGGACGGTTCTCTCTTCACTTTGCGTAATCTCTCTCCAATCCGACCGGTGGGAGAGCAGATATAACGAAGGGAATCATTTCTCACGAAGAGAGTTGTTTCGAATCCATCGCGCCTGGTGTGTTAACTGGAGTTAATTTTGTATGCATATTCCCAAATGATTAGGAAACGAAGTAAAACAGCGGGCTCCCCATTCCCTCTCTCATTCAATCAGTAAGGCCATGCGAGAGTGTAACATGAAGATATCGCATTCTGCAAAAGGGAGAAAAATGCTGATGATAGTTCGAAATTTGACCGATCAACAAGCACATCGCCAACGACAATGCTCTCAATTTTTCCATGTTTCACTCTCTCACTTTTTCTCGCGTACTCGTCAGTCCGAGTATGAACTAATAAACCTCAATATATTCGAGTGATATCACTGAACTGGAAAGTAGATCGCAATTTTCAATACGGGTTTGCCTCCATTCTCTCTCTCTCTCTTTACCTAAGGAGCGGGAAAAGTGAGTGCGAACTAATAGACCCCAATCTGCTCGAGTGATAACACTGAACAGTCATATAGAGTTCAAATACGGATTCGTATCTTTATACACCCAATCTCTTTTTGCGTATCTGTTCGAGCTTTAAATCACCCGCAGTTGTCGGATTTCTCTGAGGTTAGAGAGTGCCTGAAAAGGGATCTTCTCTATTGATAACACTGAACTGCCGTCCCCCTCTCTGCGACGCGAGAATCAGAGGCGATAAAGTGATTGATGATGGCTGTTACATTGAGAGAGAAGGAGAGGGAGTTGCTCTCTCAATCCCACATGCTCTCTCGCTCTGTCTAACCTCTCTCCATTCCCCATGTTCTCTCGTTCTCTCTAACCGAGGAGAAGTTCAGGAAGAGGGGAAGGGGAGGAATCGGATTGTTGATGGATCGGGGCGCGAGTGCACATCGATTCCAGAGGCGTTCTGCTCGATCATTCACTCCTCCTCTATTTCTGGCCCGATAAGATCGTTAGGAACGCGCGTGCGACCGCAATGTGACTGCAATGTGCTATGTGTGAGTCATTTTGATGACTCATGCCTCAGGCCCCACCTTCACTCAAAAGTAAATTGGAGATCACTGCCTGAACTTCACTTATTATCTCATCTTATACATTCTCGGAAACCTCTTTTAATAGTTCGCATCTCGCGATACAATGCAGGGATGATTTGGCAGAAATTATCCCTCTTCACAATGCGTGCATTCTCGCCGGCGAGAGTCATTCCGGTACTAAGTCGGATGAGAACTATGACGTCATACCGCCTTTTATACATGATACATAAAAGGCGGCACGACGTTATAGTTCTCATCGGATCTCGTGCCGTAATTTCTTTGCGAAGCTATCCCTAATACTAGATGGGTTCCATCTTCGCTTCTCATAACTTTCCCCCATAAACGTTATTGACATTGCATTGCTTCGTAAAGTTTTATGGTTGTGATAATGTGAATTTCGTTTCCAGAAATGCTTCTCCATCTCGTTTTCTTCTCGCTGCTTTCACTGGTCGTATCAAAGGAATGCCAGAAACGGTTACCATCGGTATGTATTGGAGTTTCGAAACACTGACAATCGTCTCCTTACCCGACGCACACCCTACCAGCCGAGTGATTAGAGATTTGTAGTTGGATACTCTCTCTCTCTCTCGTTGAACATACCACTGAGAGTGGAGCCATTTCTCGGGAAGATATCGTTGTTTAGAGTAGTTATTAATGTTTTCGAAAAGTCTCTGAGAGCATCATTGAAAAATCAGATCATTTGAAGCTGATATTTTACAGTTGAAACATAAGCTGGTAATCGACGTAGTCCTGTTTCTCTTATCAGAGGCTTCTCTTATTCTTTTTAGTTTGAAAAAAATGTATCACGGTTTCCTTATGTAATACATTCACTCAACTCAACCTGACGAGTGAGTTTGAGAACTGAAGCGAGTTCAATCTCTTACAGAGCGCCGCAACGACTAATTGCGAATATTGTGTGCAAAAATATCGTCTGGCACGAATTTCAAACTTGCGAAGTCTCTTATTCCAGGTGTGCACCACCTGCTGCGCCATCCTCTACGACAACGACGACTGCGAGACGAAGAATCTGTTCAGGCGAGTGAAAGTGTGACCAGTCGACTACCGTAACCTTGGAGTAGTTCGATGGAGCAGAACTATAACAGAATGAGCTAGTGCGATAAAGATTCCTTCGTTTCGGGTCAACGAGCAGCACCTTAGACATGAACCAGAAAAGCGGGTTATTATGTTTCTATGAGAAATTATATACATTTCAGGGTGAAATGGGACGCGGACGGCTTTCTAGGAGCCATTGTGAGTTCACAAATTCTTTATTCGATAAACATTCGCTCTTTTTATAGCTGCACGGCGAGGAAAAATTGATTCGCGCATATTCCATTCTTTCGTCATGAGATTTCCTAAGCCGGATAAAGACCAAAACACTAGTATTATACGTTCGCGCATTGACATAAGTTAATCTTTCGCATTATTACTTTACCCATCTCTTTAGACGTAGAATTGGAATCGCAATTTACTGTGTCTCTTCTTTCTGCATTATCTCTTAACGGTTAGAAAAAAATTGAATACATTAATTTCTTGCGAATCATCGTTAGTGCCTTTCTTTCAGTGGGAGAATGAAACGCGTGTCGTCGAGGTCTATCCGGGCTGTCTGCTGACACTCTGGGAGATGAGGAATCAGACTGGTGAGATGTGGTCTTTAATATTCCTTGTCATAAAAAACTACCGTTTAGGATAGACCAGGAAAGCGGGTTATAATGAGCAAGTTTTAACGGAAATTACCATCATTCTGAGAAATATTCGTACATATCTGTAAAAAAGGTGTTTTTCATTAGTTTAAATTTAAAAAAAATACAACATAAAAAATATAATTTCAGGTCAGAGTCGGGTGCTCGGCTTGGACGGCGTGTCTGTGCACTACTTAGACAGGTAAGCAAAGGAGGCAAATCAACCTCTTCATTCGGTGTGATCGATAGAATTCCCTTATTGGAATCTTATTGGAATGAATCGCATCATTTTCATATATGTTTCACGTGCACTACATAGATCATATATACAGTGCACGTGAAACATATATGAAAATGATGCAATTCATTCCAATAAGATTACAATAAGAGAACTCTAGTGATCGATCGCCTATCTGACAGTGAGAGTGCACGACGAATAAAGAGCGTCGTTTCTTGCTTATCCATCCCGAGTATCCGGGGAATGCTGGACTGTCTTGGCTCTGAACATGAGGCGATGAGTCGCGAAACAATCTGACCATACTCGCAAAACTCTTTTTTTACCATATTTTGTGAACGTCAACACATGACAACTCAGCTGCAATTCATCAATTAAATTTTATGCAATTTGGAAGGGAAATCAAATTACAGTACTATACCAGAAGAGTTGAGTTTCACGCGTAAAATATCTAGCTATCTCAGCTGGTTTAAACGATGGTCAGTCTCTTTCTCGTTTACGAAACAAAAAAAGAAAATGTTTTCGATTTACGAACTTGAACAGGTCGGAGCAGTTAGATAGTGTGTATAATGAAGCCAATTTTGCTATGTAAACCCTATCTCCGCATTGCTCACTTCAACCCTCCGATGATTTTGCTCAATGCAGAGTTGTAATGTCAAGAATGATGCTATGTTGTACATGTCAGGCGTCTAACGGAGTAGAGCTCGTGAAATTGAACTGAAACTTGTTAACTGAACCTTCTACACACTCTCTCGTCGCTCGAATTTTCGAGAGAAAGAGTAGAATGAAGAGATGACTACCCAAATACGATCCAAGGACCGAAACACTCATCCTCTCCATTCTATGAGGTCTTCCTTTTATCCCCTTTTTTTTTTTCTAGGCTAATCTCACATTTCCTTCCTTATTAATTACTTTCTTAAATTTAGAACTCAAATGAGAGTGCATGCCAAAGAGAGTGAGTTAATGGAAAAATATCGCTAAATCTGACAGACTCTAGTATCGCCGAAGACTTATGTTTCAATAGTATAATATCAGCGTCAACTTTTCTGATATTTCAATGGTACGAGCTCGTGCTTTCAAAAATTAAAAAAAAACTATTCCGAACCTCCCTTGCAGGTAGTGAATAGAATGAAGGGAGGAAGAACTTTTGCAGAACGACGCAACGACTAATTGAGAATTTTGTGTACAAAAGAGACGATTATCCCAATTTCGAACTCGCAGGTACGCGTTCTCCCGTCGGGCCTCTTCCCTCGCGTGCAAGTGCACGACTGCAGCGGGAAGACCGCCGACGACTACGCTTAAACCGGAGGAGAAGGAGGCAGTGAAGGGTAGGCTGGATGATCTTTGAACGTTTGCCGAGTCTAGAAATGGATTTATCTAAATACATTTCATCTGAGAATAGAGTCAGAGAAGGGTTTTCAAAAATATTGGTTCCTTGATAATGATTTTCAAAAATATTGGTTCCTTGATAATCGATATTCGGTCTGGTGACACAGACTGTAAATGCATCTTTTGGTAGATGATCATCTAGCAATTGGGCAACTAAGAAGATTCCATGAATAGTGATAAGTCGTGTCTAGCATTTGTGCAAGACATGGAGACGAATTATTTCGCTATTCTGAATCTTTACTGCTCCTCTTGTAGTGCCTGCGCGGGCTGGAGAGAGCGTTGACCTACCAGTACACCAGGAGGAAGGCCCTGGTACCGTACCCGAGGGTGCCGTACCCAAGGGTGGCGGTCGGGGCGAGACCGACTCGGGTTACGGTAGTGAACCGGAAGATCACCTGGAGGAGGTCAAATCACTGGAGGATATGGGAACAGGGGAGGAGGAGAAGGAGGATGAGAAGAAAGAGGGAGAGGAGAAGAAGGATAGTCTGGAAGACTCCAACGAAGAAGAGTCAGAGCAGGCTGGCCCATCGACTACCGTACCCTCAGAGCAGTCCGGTGGAGCGGACGATGGGTCAGATTCACCGACGCCCTCGGAGTTCTCTGTTCCGTCACTTTCTCATCCCATTGTCGATATTACCCTGACTCCGCCCATTCGGGAAGTTCCTCTCACGATCGAGCGAATATTGATGGTGCCCAAGAGTGGAAATGATACAGCGTAGGATTTGCTGATAAATGTGTTTTATAGTAATCAATCAATAAGTTACCTACTGTTTTCTTCTTCTCAGTCACCTCGTAAGGTGGTGTGATAATAATCTTCCTCTTGGGTACTAGGTCGTACGTAGGGTTCTCAAAATTTCAAATTTTTTTCATTAGACAATTTTCGTTAAATTTGCTTCAGGTGCGCAAGCAAAAGGATCAGCAAAAGGATCTCACGATCGAGCGGATATTGATGGTGCCCAAGAGTGGAAATGATACAGCGTAGGATTTGCTGATAAATGAGTGAAGCAAGAGAAAATGTGTGATCAATAATCTCGGAGTTTCATGTTATCTTGCGTGGCAAAGTACTGAAGGGGCGAAACGCTTTATTCGTCCTCCTCCCCTGGTCTTCTTCTCAATCTTCTCACATCTTTCCACGCTGAGCAGCAAAATCGCATCTACCGCAATGCTTCAGCTGCGTCTTGTCCAGCTCGATCGTTCCCAGATCCTCGTAGAAACCCTCGTTGTACGACATGTCAAGATCTTTGCACACGCAGCCTGTAATTATCCAATTAAAAGACTAATTAATTATGATTAAACATTTTCCGCACGTGTTCTCGATGACAACAACGAAATAGCGCATATCGAGATAATGTCTCACGGGAGCTTCAAAGGACCACAATGAGTACAGAACGTGGTTTAAGAATGAATCGGAGGCCTCAAAAGAACCACTCACCGGTTCCGAGATGGGAAAATCGTGATGGTGGCGTTGGGAAACTGTGTAATTTCTAGAGTTGGGCCAATCCTAAAAGAGAGGAACTCGATTATCGTTCCTCGATGCAGCAAACCTGCCGTTCCACTGCATACGGGTCACTTTCAAGTGTGTCCTGTGAATATTATTATATTTATACGAACTATTATGTTATTAACCCAGATGGAAAGGCGAGACTTGAATGGCGTAGGGCAGGGGAGCTTTCCTTCAACGGTCACAGAAGGGGATGGCTGAAATAATCGGAGTAAAGACTGGAACGAGGGAATACTCGAACTTTGCCAATGCAGCTTGCAATCAGCACGAAATCAGCGCGATAAACTTCATCTCTTGGTTGCTGAAAGGACAAAAAATGAAGGGAAAATGGAGGAGGAGAGGATCCGACCTCTTCAGACGAGGCTGAGTGAAGGAAATGAATGGAAGAGAAGGGATAATAACAACGAACAAAAGGATTAACTATTTGATGACGTGTCCATTTTATAATATTATCACGGATCTCCTGTAAAAATGTAGGAAAAAGAGACCATTTTACGACAGAAAAAAAATTGTTGCCTCAGATTCAGCTGGAACTGTTAGGATAGGGTATATTGAGGCCGAAGAAAACGAATATTCCCTTCGAATGCGAAATTTGCATGTTTATGGGTAGCAATGATCTACCACTAAAAATGGCTGTATTTCTGTCAGTTTTGGACGTACAGCGAGCAAATGTTTTCCAAACGATGCGTAATCGAATGATCTACATATAACTCAATTAAGGGTATGGTCTAGAACATCATCTTCCATGCGTAATTGTCGAAAATCACTTTTAATTCGAATTATCTCAAAACTTTCCTCTAAAGAGTACGATTTTTATTGCAGAATGTGATTCTCCATGGTCGAATTAGGGTACTCATGTAGTTCATTGGCCACAACTCTGTCCCCCCAATACCGATCCTCAGTAAGGAGAGCCCGAACATTGCCAATTTTTCGATAAAAACACTCTTTGGGACGTATCTCTTTTGCAACATGTGCAAATGTACAAAATGAGACCACTTCTAAGTAGCTCTTGAAAAGGTCTCCAATAATGACTAAGGGGCGAAAGCGTCAAAGTTGACCGGTTTTGAGAAAACGGGCAAAAACTAATATATTCGATCGTGGTGAAAAATCGGGATGAGAAATGGTCTAAACCAACTATGATTCTATGTTCGACGTTTTTGCCCGTTTTCTCAGAACCGGTCAACTTTGACGCTTTCGCCCCTTAGTCATTATTGGAGACCTTTTCAAGAGCTATTTAGAAGTGGTCTCATTTTGTACATTTGCATATGTTGCAAAAGAGATACGTCCCAAAGAGTGTTTTTATCGAAAAATTGGCAATGTTCGGGATCTCCCTACTGAGGATCGGTATTGGGGGGACAGAGTTGTGGCCAATGAACTACATGAGTACCCTAATTCGACCATGGAGAATCACATTCTTAAATAAAAATCGTACCCTTTAGAGGAAAGTTTTGAGATAATTCGAATTAAAAGTGATTTTCGACAATTACGCATGGAAGATGATGTTCTAGACCATACCCTTAATTGAGTTATATGTAGATCATTCGATTACGCATCGTTTGGAAAAAATTTGCTCGCTGTACGTCCAAAACTGACAGAAATACAGCCATTTTTAGTGGTAGGTCATTGCTACCCATAAACATGCAAATTTCGCAAAACTAATGGAATGTTCGTTCTCTTTGGCCTCAATATACCCTATCATAACAGTTCCAGCTGAATCTGAGGCAACAATTTTTTTTCTGTCGCTCGGGTTCCTGCATTTTTACAGGAGATCCGTGTTATGCAATGACACGTAGGCTTTTGCATTATGCATAACATCACGTATATCCGCAAGAAGTTGGAAAAAAAGAGTGCAAAAATAAACATAATCATAATTAATTAGACAATAAATATCAGAAAATTGAAAGGAAATGAACAAAATAGGTCAGGGAAGAGTCATATGAATTTTTTAAGATGCATATATCATAAATGCTTTCTACATAGTAATAATAATATAATATTTATGCGGTTCAGGTGGAAACGCGAGTACAAAGAGAAAGATAATGACAAGAAATTAATAGATTATTATTATTAATATTGTGATTCACGAACTGACTAAACTCAAACAGGGGAACTGGAATGGTAGTTTCTTACATATATTCTTGCTGCTCTGGGGAAGAAGCTATGGTGTCTGTAGTTGAATCTTGACGATATGTTATTGAAATTTAGCCCATGACGTGTAGCGTACACGTTCAAGTAATGGGCTTTGTGGTTTGAAATACGGTATTTGCCTCTAAGAAGGTTACTGGCTGTCTTCAAATCAATTGTTTCCCTTCACTTTTCAAGGGAATCTAATCCTAATTGTGCATTTCTCAAGATAGAGTTGGGCATGTTATCCCAAGTGGCGTTGAGGCAGCGCATGAAAAGTCTCCTAGTAAAATAATTTTGTACTTTCTCTAAAATTTTAATGTCTTGCTTCAGGAAAGGATTAAAAACAGGAGTTGCGCTTTCTAAAATTGGTCTAATATAGATCGCATAGGTCTTCAGAAGCACCTGGATATTATTAGTACGTAGAGCCCTGTGGATTATGTGGCATGCAGTTTTACCTTTTTGAGCTACCATTTTACAGTGGTTTGAGAAAGTAAGCGACTTCTGGATCATGAATCCTAGGTCCTTCACTAATTCCTTTTGAGCAAGTTTAGTGGTGCCAATGGTATATTCTCTCTTAGAATTGGTCTTCCTAGATGTAACGAATTACATTTGTGTGCTGCAAGGGGAAGTTTTAAGCAACTTTGTATCAGAAGTGTCCTCTCAAGCGAGAGGACGACTAGGCGGAGAAGCAGCATCCCAAGGACGACTGCGTTCGATTCTGTTTGAGGAATGGAAGAGCAAGACTGGGTGCTCGTGGTGGTGCTAATTTATAATTTTAATGCTAGTGTTTTTTAATGAAATTTATATTTAGAAACGAATTGTGAATCGATCGATTTTTTTCACGAGAATCGACAAAAACGAATCGCAAGATTGAAAATTGCCTCTTTTGATAAACGTAGATTGCAAATAATATTATGGTGATGATGCACGGAATTTACAGAGCGGATCACATTCGATAGCCCTGACCAGAGGTTGTAGAGGCTGGATTGTGATTTGGAGACCCAGACATTGCCGAAGAAGGAATCGCACTGAACGAATGATTTGTTCCATCTAAAGGGAAATTACTCCTAATTGCAACACCTTCGAAGCTTATGCGTGCACTACTTAGTTGGAAGAGGTGGCTGTCAGCCCCCTCCCCCAATCAGGTGTCATGTAAGCATTCGGAAAAAAAGGAACTTATGTAGGCCGTGTTATGGTGCTGTTAGTGACACCTTCTAGACGAGTAGAGGGGCCGGTCTTTGAGGGGGGGGGGGGAAGCGATTAGAGATCCCTAGATGGAAAAATTAGATAATTTCATTTCCAATTCCGCGCTCACCTACGATCTTCCAGAAATTTGAATTCCACTCCAATTGAAATTCCAAACTGTTATTGGAATTCCATTAAGGCAAATTGCAAATTTGAATGTCAGAACTTGTGGAATTTCATTTCGCCGCACCGCGAAAGTGGAATGGAAGGAATGGAATTGTGTCACTCCTTTGCCCACACTATTGGAATTCCGGAATCAATTCCATTATGGGAACTCTTGAGACCCTCCCCCCATTCTTCCTCATTTTCCATTCCACACGTACTGATCGAGTCACTTTCTATTAATATAGTAAAATGTGTCTATGCCAAGTGACCGGCCACGTGCGAAATGAGATATTATTGGGAGGTGGATTGAGGATTTGCCACCTCCTCTTTCTCGACTAGGCCGACCCCACAAGTCCATTTCTCTCTCTAAAAATGCGTCTAGAGGGTGACACTAATCGTTCCACTAGCATTCGGGTGTCATTAATTTCCTCTATAGCAATAATGTTAATTAATGACAGCCGAATAACTATTCCAATGGTAGCCTCTTCCATGGTCCCATTCACTAAAATTTTTACGAGACCTGCTCTCACCCTTGACACTCTCTGACCATCTCAATCATGCGCGCTCTCTCGCCTGACCCCCTTGCATATCTAATCCTCTATTGTATTTCGGTTTCTGATCCCGTTCAAATTCCTGGTTACATTCTTCTCTCCAACCATCCCTAACCACGTACACGCAACCCGCGCGGTTTGAAGTCTCGCAAAAAGCCAACGGTTTGTGGGATAGGCTCTCACCGCTAGTCAGACATGTGGTGCACAGTCCGTTCTTGCCCCTTGCATATTTTTAGCACTCTCTTTTTTTACCATCGTTCTACGCGCGAGCCCTTTCCGTATTTCGCTGTGTGAGAACGACTCCCACTTTCCATTCGTGCGAATCCAAATGCTTAGATTTTCGCTACGTACTGATTGTAGTCCGACCATCGGTGTTATTGCCTTTGGTAGCAACTTAAAACGCGTTCTCCGTAAGAATGCAGGTAGGATGGCACAACTCAGTCAAAATGATCACCCAGAGCTCATACTTTGGGAACGTGACCCCTAGGGTCAAAGAACTTTTCAACCGAAAGCGCGACCCGAAATATCGATTTTTGATCTACCGAAATCGATTTTTCAGATTTCAGATTTCGATATCGTGTAGTAGCTCATTCGAAAGAGCATGAAAAGTTATGTAAGAAACTTGAAGGACATCTGAATCCTTCAACGTTGACGTCACTTAGAGTTCGAAGACTGAACATTTTCACTATTTTTTGCCAATAATGGAATAAATGAACATGAAGTCATGGTTTGCAAGCTCCTATTCTGAGCCATATTATGTATTTTTTATTGCTTAACAAAAGGAAGCTCTAAAATCGACATATTTTCACGGTCATCGAACTCAGAATCCCACGTAACCGTGACCTACTCCGAGACGAAAATTTGAAAAATTTCCGATTTCAATATCGTACAGTAGCTCTTTCGAAAGAGCATGAAAAGTTATGGAAAAACTCGAAGGACATCTGAATCCTTCAACGTTGACGTCACTTAGAGTTCGAAGAATGAACATTTTCATTTCTTTCGGTAGATCAAGGTAGAAATGTTCATGAAGACATGGTTTGCAAGCTCCTATTCTGAAATATATTATGTATTTTTTACTGCTTAACAAAATGAAGCTCTAAAATCTACATATTTTCACGGTCATCGTACTCAGAATCCCACGTAACCGTGACCTACTCCAATGTGTTATGTATACTCGCTCGTTGTATCCCATGTATAGTATCAAACAAATAATCGAATGCAAATATTGCGATAATATGTGTTTAGTGTTTATTCGAATTCAAAAGCAAGCAACTGCATACAATATTTCAGGATTGAGATGTACAAACATAACTTCTTGAACATTATATATTGATTTACGAAAAGTAGAATCCCACGTAACCGTGACCTACTCCGAGACGAAAATTTGAAAAATTTCCGATTTCAATATCGTACAGTAGCTCTTTCGAAAGAGCATGAAAAGTTATGGAAGAAACTCGAAGGACATCTGAATTCTTCAACGTTGACGTCACTTAGAGTTCGAAGAATGAACATTTTCATTTCTTTCGGTAGATCAAGGTAGAAATGTTCATGAAGACATGGTTTGCAAGCTCCTATTCTGAAATATATTATGTATTTTTTACTGCTTAACAAAATGAAGCTCTAAAATCTACATATTTTCACGGCCATCGTACTCAGAATCCCACGTAACCGTGACCTACTCCAATGTGTTATGTATACTCGCTCGTTGTATCCCATGTATAGTATCAAACAAATAATCGAATGCAAATATTGCGATAATATGTGTTTAGTGTTTATTCGAATTCAAAAGCAAGCAACTGCATACAATATTTCAAGATTGAGATGTACAAACATAACTTCTTGAACATTATATATTGATTTACGAAAAGTAATGAAATAGCTCATTCATTGACCGACTCAAGTGAGAATTTGGGCTTATTAGAGAACGTTTGTTGCAACAACCGTTAAGACAATTAAATATGACAACGTAATCTGCAGGAATGTTCCTTCGGTTCATGGAATGAGCCAAATGCATCCTTTTCTTCCATAACAACACACGTTCAAGGTTACTTGCAAGCTTTTTTGTGTTTTGAAATGAAAAATTTTGGAAGGAAATGCAAATTCAAGCCGCTTTTCAAACCAAATTTTCGCAGGTACCACTGGATTTTACTCGGATTTGATTTTCATCGTCAAGATCAACGGCGAATTGGGAGTTGTGGCATCTCTGAAGAAGGTAGTTGAACACTTTTAAGCTTCGCAGCATTATTTTTAGATCGGAGAACCTTTTCTGAAGGTGCACTTCAGTAAATTGGAAAATGCACATGTCACGTCATTATCATGCGGTACTCTTTCTGTTTTGAAATATACAACAAGGATGGAATATCATTCGGCGTTTACTACAAGCTAACTCAAATATTATATCTGACGAGATATAATATTAGTGATCTACATAGAATACAGTGCCAGATGTTCTGATGAAGATTTTTAATTTAAGTTATTCATGCCGAGCTGATTGAGGCAACTTCAACGGAAAGTCTTGTGGCAGTAACGTGGGTTTCGTGGATAACATCATATTTATACTAACATATAACATTTATGCGTGTTTGCCATGTGTTACCTTACAGTAAATATACACAATGTAAAAAATTTCAGTGCACGCCTTTTCGTTGCGAAGTCCAGAGAAATTAAAATATTCATTGTTAAATTATGTATTTCTGAACAGCAAATATCTGTCTCGGAAATGAGTTTTTATATTTTAAATTTGTAGTTTTTTAGAATATCTAACAGTATAGAATAGAGATTTCGATTCGTCGCGATGAAGCGAATTCCCCTACGCCTCGTCCTCGCCTGATTTCGCAATTCGAAGAGGGAGAGGCGTAGAGGATTTGATATTTCACATCGAACAGCCATTTCTAGTGTAAAACTGGCCTACGCCTAAATTTTGCATTTGCAGATGCGTATTCTTTGTACTATGCCCACCAATACTTCCGATCCTAGTCATTTTGTGGTTTCCAACCTCGATAAGTCATGCGAGAACCAGTAAGTGTTTAATCTCAGTGAATAATAATTGATAATTATTTTATAAACATAGACAATAAACGATAAAAATAATTAAAATATAATATGATTAACGTCTTTTGAGAGATTGCATGAATTTGGGACGCTTTTTACCAACATTAATGCTTCTTGCAATTTGCAAGGGAACCTCTCAAGTATGGGATCATCTCGAGCTGCTCAGGAACGGAAATCGTCCGATTCTGCCCAAAGAAGATGCTTGTCAAGGATGGATATGAATGCAATAATAATATTTTATCTACGAACGAGGTACGACGACACAATGAAAACAAAGTGAGTTATAAATCATGAATGATTGCAGGTGGGGCAATGCGTTGCACAAGATGAGAATGAACATCATTCTGGTCAAGTGAAAGTGCTACGAGAATACTTCGAAAACTTGAACAATTAGAATGCCACCAAGTATTTTTTGTGTTATTCCATCGATGTATTGTTGGTACCCACGTATTGTATATATTACACACGAAGGAGGGATTAAACCAGTATTAAACTCTTTTTAATTTGATTTACTCTCACTTTACTCAGAGACGAATCTACTGGCAAACTTCAAACAAAACACATTGACCGTTGCTGGTGGTGGGATAAGTATCAATTCTTTCAGAAATCCGCGCTATTCCGTCACTCTTTTCCATGTCTCAGTGGTCCCCGTGACAATGAAATATGCAATCGAGGTGCTAAGTACGTTTGAAAGCTCGAGACTATCGCTACCATCCAGGCTTACGATCTAGCATGCGATTCACATGGAGAGATGGCCGAGCGGTCTAAGGCGCTGGTTTAAGGCACCAGTCTCTTCGGAGGCGTGGGTTCGAATCCCACTCTCTTCAGAACTTTTTGCTACTCATTTTCTCATACGGACACATTTGACGAGCATTTAGTGCTCTCCCTCTATGAATACTACCATGTCATTCTGGCCGAGTGGTCTAAGGCGCTGTGTTCAGGTCGCAGTCCACTTCTGTGGGCACTTTCACTTAAGAACTTTTGAAATTTATTGTATTTTTATTATTTTCTTTTTGTACCCTCTGCGATAGGAAAGAGTGAGTGTGCATGGAATGAGCACTTCATGACATTCGCATGAGTACTTGCAATGTCGGGGTTTGGAGAGCGCGCAATGTGCGCGATTATATCACAGAGAAAACTGCGCTGCAAACCATACGGTCATCACGCTGCAGTATTGTCGTGGTGGGAGACTGCGAACTCCTTTCGTGGAAGTCCTTTTTTAAATGTATTTCTCTTATATGTGCCTCGCTCAATTCCTTATTACGTCACGCCAGTCCCGTTGAAAGTGTTGGTGCATAAAGAAGAAGTATAATGCAGTCTCATTCGAAGCACATTTGAACTAGTCGGACTCCTCTCCATTCTTGGTAACATCAGATAAATCACTAAAAGAAGGAAATATAAAAGATCAAAGATCATGTAGTCTGTCTAGCTACTTGTGGCACAACTATCAAAACGGGTAACATGGAGAGATGGCCGAGCGGTCTAAGGCGCTGGTTTAAGGCACCAGTCTCTTCGGAGGCGTGGGTTCGAATCCCACTCTCTTCAGAAACCTTTTGGCTACTCAATTTGTACATCTAACAGTCTTTTATCGAATGTGAATCCAATCTGATTGTGAAAGAAAAGTAATCGATGCTCCTTTATATGTCGAAAGAATATGGTTACCAATAGGATAGGTGCAAGATAGTTTATCCCGACTTGCCGCCTGTCATTCACAGTATTTTCATCAACACCCTCCCTGTATTTTTCAGTAAACACCATGCCAACAATTATCTCACAATGTCCCCTTGGGAGTAGAGAACCATAACAATTTCTCCAATTTTTCGCCTATAAAACAAACTCCATGTCAAAACAATACCATACTAAAGCATGAGATCCGCCATTTCAATACTGCTCCTGCTCCCTCTTCTCTTCGCACCAGCCAACGGGGACAAACGATCGGTATATTTTTTTCCCTTGCTCTATCCACAGTGTTAAACAGTCTGGGAGTTCGTGATGCATTCAGTAAACACCTTATTCAGTAGAGTTCGTAATTCGGGTCACCGTCTCTTTATTTTACACACTATCTCGACCGATGCAATAACGATATAGTGTGTAGAATGAAAAGGTCGTTGTTTCATTTATCGAACTTTTTGTTCAGGTTACCGTGCAAGGCAATGTCTACTGCGATTTCGGAGGAAAGCGATTCATCCCCAGGGCCACTGTGGTGTTAGTGCAAGCGGACAGAGGTGAATACATTTTTTTATATTTTATTTAATTGAGCAATTAATATGTTTACGTAATTCATGGTTTAGGCCACTCGAAGCCGGTCAAGGCCGCTGCTGTTGACAGCAAGGGCAAATTCGGCTTCGTCGCAGATGTCGATCAAACGGTTCATAGAGTTCATAGATTGGCTGCACATTTAATTAAACCTGGCCACTATTAGGGCTTTCGTCTCTTCATTTTACACACTCTCTCGACCGGTGGACCGACGAGAGAGTGCAAAGAATGAAGAGACTGTGGTATCGTTTCGCGAACTCTACTGGCCACGTCAAGAAGATATAGGCCGAATGCCCGATGCAACTCTGCAGTTGCCGGTAGAGTTCGAAATGATACCGCGCTCTCCTCATTCCACACAATCTCTCGCTGCTCGACGGATCTAGAGTGTGCTGAATGAAGAGACGGCGACCCGAATTACGAACTCTAGTGGCCGGGTCCTGCGACGCGCGTGCAAATCTACCTGGACTGCAATGCCGACAATGCCAAGTACTACATGAAGCGATTCCCGACGGGCGAAAAGTGAGCTGGTTTTGGATTTCGAAATCAATAACACATGTCTATATTGGACGATACTTATTGGATTTCTGGTTGTCCTCTGTTTCCTCCCATTTTTGGTACCCCTCTCTGATTCACGATCTTATAAATCCTCAATGGAGAGGAAGTATGGGAAAGGAAAGGGCAGTATTCCATGAAGTTTCTTGCTTTTTTAAAAAAATTGTTTAAAAAATTGAAATAGTATGCAACGGATTGACAGGTGCGAGATGAAGCCCGGCTGCGAGCGATACACCGAACGAGCGATCGCCCCGACACATTACTCCCTTGATGGAAAGGTTGGTGGAATCAGCACTAGGTCGTATGAGAACTATGACGTCATGCCGCCATTGAAATATCAATGGAGGCATGACGTAGTGCCGGTAAGATCATAATACAGATAGCCCTTTTGCTTCTTGTGTCGGGGGACTCGCGATAGCGGAGTAGGTTAGCGGAGTGCATGTTGCGAGAATCCTACAGAAGGGTACTTTTGGCTATCATCCGAAAGGTTGCCATCCCACTTGGTATCCTCTTCAATTTACTGCAGGCTCGTTCCTTCGAAATGCGCAACGAGAATCTATCTGATGCACTCTTCTTCCTCAAGGAGAGTGTCGGATGCAAGACGACGGGATTGTTGGGCTGAACTCATCATAATGCATTTTGTAAAATAAATATAATTTTTTTACAAGTCTGAGAAAGGTTTATGTTTATACTGATGCATACTGATAGGAAACAGTACGGGATGCAATACATCGGGATTGTTGTGCTGAGGAAAGTTGTATTCATTGAATAAAATTAAATCTTATTGAAATAATTTATGTAATGCCAAGTCCCACTAGAAACCTAATAACAAGACGATGAGCATTGACAAGCTAGAGAGGATAAAAAGAGATCGGCGATCACTTAATTAAGAAAACTTAGTCTTCAGGGCAGATATAGTTGTTCAGGACAACATTGACCAATCGATGCACTCTACTTCCCATTGTTACCCATAAATTATATGCATGGTCAGAACAACAGCAATGATTCACGAACTACGTTTATCAAAAAAACGCAGTTTTCAATCTTTCGATTCGTTGTCGTCGATTCTCGCGAGGTCTTCGATCGATCGTTTGCCAGCACATTCCTGAATAGAAAACAAATTGAAAACATAATACAACAACTAAGCCAAACTGAGTAACAGACCCATCCTATAACTTACAAGAATGCACATCGGGCTATTGCGTCTAAAGAATTTTTTCTTCTTCCGGCACTGGCCGCAAAACGAGGGGTCGGCCATCGATCGCTTCTCAAGGGGTCCCTAAAACCACATTTCAAAAACAATCCACTTATTAGAGACTTACATTCAAGCAACCAAGCATGCATTGAATTCTTGACCCATCCACTCTCTTTTCACATTTCTTATCACAAGGATCAGGCAATTGTTCGCTCGCCTCCTTGGCCTCTCGCTTGCGAGGGCATTTCTGAAACGAACGTTATTATAATAAACCAGAGAAGTTCAAATTCCAGGCTTACACGAATGTATAAGTCAATTAGTAACTTACACGAGTGCACACTTCCCAGGAGAATCCCTTCTTCTGACAATCACTAATGCACGTATCGGCCCCACCCTCGCTAGCCTCCTCGATCGAACGCTTGCCACCACAGTCCTGAATAGGAAACAAATTGAAAACATCATACAATAACTGAACAAAACTGATTGTGAGTAACAGACCCCCCCTATAACTTACAAGAATGCATTTCGCGGTATTGCGTCTGAAGAAGGTTTTCTCGTTGCGGCACTGGTAGCAGAATGAGACATTAGAGGGTAGGCCCTCCTCGACTCTCGTGAGGTTCTCGATCGATCGCTTTCGATCGATCACTCCCTAAATATACATTTCAAAAACAAGATCCTATTAGAGACTTACATTCACGCATCCAAGCATGCATTGAATTCTTGACCCTCGCCCGCTATTTGAACATTTCTGCTCGCAAGATAGCTCACTCGCCTCCTCGACCTCTCGCTTGCGAGGGCATTTCTGGAATGCAGTTAATTAGAATAGATCAGGGAAGTTGCAATTAGTAACTTACACGAGTGCACACTTCCCAGGAGAATCCCTTCTTCTGGCAATCACTGATGCACGTATCGGCCCCATCCTCACTCGCCTCCTCTACCGATCGAATGTGGGAGGTGCGGTTGGGAGGACTTGTAGAGAGAGACGAAGCTGAATGGTATACTGTAGCTGAACGGATTACTGTAGCTCAATGGGATACTGTAGGGTAGGGAACGGTACGGTTGTCTCTATTAAAGACAATAGGTGCACAGGAACTCAACGTGGCTGGCGAGGGTAGAGGGAGTTTGGGGAATCAGGGTACTGTATCTTGTTGAGGAGGGGACATGGGGGGAGAGTAAGGGGACTCAAGGGAGTGTGAGTAGGATGAGATTGGCGAAAGATGAGGTGAAGAAGGGGAGGGATCGGTACCTCGGATAGGGAGGGGAAGGAGGACCAGGGGTGGGAGGAGGGGAGGGGACGATGGAGGTAGCAGAGTTGAGGGAAGGACCAGGGGTGGGGGAAGGTGCAGTGGTGGTAGAGGGAGGGGAGGGGCAGGGCTACAGTACCTTAGATGGGGGAGCATGGGGGAGAGGAGGGAGATTCAACGGTCGAGGTGGCAGAGGAAGAGGAGGTGAGGGGATGGGAGGTGGCAGGGGGGAGGGGAGGGGGAGGAGACGGTGGGGGTGGTAGATTGATGGGAGGTGGCAGGGGGAGGAGAGGGGGAGGGGGAGTGAAACTCACGATTGGCTCTGAGGGAGATCCAACAGCAGAGGGTGAGAAGGAGAGGGAGGAAGAGTCGTCTCATCGATCGAATGTGGGAGATAGACCGACGGGCGAGCTATTTATAGGCAAAAGTGACGTGCAGATCGGAGATTGATTTTGTTAATTGGATTGCATATGAATTTGAAAACGTGAGTTTCTCAGATTTTCGTGATTAGAAGACGTGGATTATCCATCGAAAATGAAAACATTAGTATCAGAGTGTGGATATTGAATTATTGCATATTGCTACACTTTTCTTTAGAACCTGAAAATAATACGGTAATCATTATACACAGCTGTGAATAACGAAAAAATTTTTGCAAAGTACAGTTACTAATAGTGTATTATTCTGCACAAAAAAAGTTAAATCTCATCATTCACCCTGCGCCCACAGAAGTGGACTGCGACCTGAACGCAGCGCCTTAGACCACTCGGCCAGAATGACATGGGAGCAACGCTACAGAGAGCAAATACATTGGTCACTAGTATATATGCGAGCCAAAAGAGTACTGAAGAGAGTGGGATTCTCAACCTGCTTCGCACCTCGATGTTAGATTTCAGATGGAACTTTAGATGTCATCTCTCCATATGAATCTCATGGTATTGAACCTCGGCGTCATCGATAGTCTTTCCAAACTGGTAAACACCTCAATATTTGATGACATCAAAAACTCCTATGATTGCGAGCGACGGAGTTAAATCGAAAACTCGATCACAGAACTGAAAACGAGTAAGCAGAAATAGGGGGCACTAGGTTCAATGAGAACTATGACGTCATGCCACCTTTGATATATCGCCTTTGATATTCTTCGCTTCACACAGCACATTTTCACACTTCACATTATACCAAAGGCGGCATGTTGTCATCCGGCCTAGTACCGAAAGAGGGAGAAGGGGTCAATTGTCGGAAAGAGTTGGGAAAGCAATGACCTACCCTCCCCAAGGCAATGAGGATCTATTATTATTAATTTTAAACAAAAAAACACTGTCCCTGCGATTAACTGTCCTTCTCCTATTCATTGTGAGCTAGTCGTGAAACATTTTCGAAATTCGACGGGAGCAACCGTGGAGAGTCTCGAATGCGTTTCAAGTGTAATTAAAATGTGCGATTCAGCGGAATTTATTTGATGTTTTCCAATCGTTCCTTTGAAAAATTCACAAATCTATTTCACGTTGAATTCGTGTTTTGCAACAGTGTGCTCAACGCCGCTCCGAGTGCGCTGCTTGCACACTTTGATGTTCTGATAAAAAACGAAGTTTCTTATGAAATTATGGTTAGGATAAAGGATAACGTGGAAACTCAAGTGATGAGCCGGCTGAACTCAAGTGATAAGTCTTTCTGATTGCGCAACAGGAAATGACGAACAAAAGATTCAAGTCTGAGATAAAGTCTGAGAAGGTGATAAACAACCAGAAGTGCGCATCTGGCACACTTTGTCAATGCAAAAAACGGTCCGAAACAAACTCGTGCCATCACTCATAAACTCCCCAAGCACAAAGTTGTGCACACTTTACTGAGAATGATGTATTTTGGTGTTGACAGCAGGTTTTATGATCAGTGTTCTTTTATGGAAAATCAGGCACGCCCTTGTAAATGATATTTTGCTAGGATCTGGGCGTGGCCTGAGCTGAGGGAAGGCATGGGCAGATTAGGAATTTTCATCAAATGAAATAAAAACGGTTCTGTCAAAGAGAGTTGTAATTCGCATTTACTTATTTTCACTTGAATTCTTCCCTCTCGCCAGCCCTCATGTACCGAGAGCTCATATCTTGCGTGATATTATTATCTACAATTTATCGTTTATCAGAGGTCTTCTGAGAGAATGTATGAAATAGAGACCTTGATTTACAAAAAATTGAAACTGCTTCAATCGGGTACCCATTAACGGTATTGATGTGTCTGAGGATAAGTAACTATTGTTTAAAGTTGTAGAGCTGTTAATTGCGCACAACCTAAAAGCCGGCTCTCGAAAAATCAAAAGTTTGACAGGTCATAATTCCTTTCATTTTTGAGATAGAGAGTCGGTGAAAAGACAAAAAGAACCGCCTCGGAGAGCTAAACAACTTTTATGTTGAAAGCAACACGATTGGAAGAACAAGGACAATAGACAATTCAGAAAATTCAAGTTTTGATATTTTTTTCGTAGTTTTTCGGGTGTCTCCGAAAAAAAGATCTCATGGATCGATGAGATATCTATGAATTCGTAATCTACGCACTTTTCTAGCCCTGGATATTGTGTTGCCATAAAGAAAAGTAATTGACAACACATATTTTTATGCGTCAAAACATGGGTTTTCATGGTAAAACACAAACATAGTCTCGTCCAAAATGACTGTAGATGCCGTTTGCAGCCTCCAATGACCTTCCAATTTTGCATGGGAGTCAATCTGGGGCATATAAACATATTTCTATATGAAAATTGCCAAAATTGAAAAATTTTAAAATTTCGATTTTTTCGGTCAAAATGGTCGGAAAATCGAAATTTTAAAATTTTTCAATTTTCGTAATTTTCGCATATAATCACGTTTAGATGCCCCAGATTGACTCCCATGCAAAATTGGAAGGTCGTTGGAGGCTGCAAACGGCATCTACATTCATTTTGGACGAGACTATGTTTGAGTTTTACCATGAAAATCCCTGTTTTGACGCATAAAAATATGTGTTGTCAATTACTTTTCTTTATGGCAACACAATACCCAGGGGTAGAAAAGTGCGTACATTACGAATTCATAGAGATCTCATCGATCCATGAGATCTTTTTTTCGGAGACGCCCGAAAAACTAAGAAAAAAAGTTATCAAAAATCGCATTTTCAGAATTATCTATATTTCGTTTTCTTCAAATCGTGTTGCTTTCAACATATAAGTTATTTAGCTCTTCGAGGCGGTTCTTTCTGTTTTTTGAGCGACTCTCTATCTCAAAAATGGAAGGAATTATGACCTGTCAAACTTTTGATTTTTCGAGAGCCGGCTTTTAGGTTGTGCGCAATTTACGGCTCTACAACTTTAAAAAAAGTTACTTATCCTCAGATACATCAATACCGTTAATGGGTACCCGATTGAAGCAGTTTAATTTTTTTGTAAATCACATCCTGTGATTTCTCGGAAGACCTCTGTTATTCACAAGTGTTGCCAACTCATAAAATGACTCCTCCTAAATTTGGGTGTTCTTTTCCTTCTCTGATCTGCAAATTGCGCTTAACCTGAGACACAAGGTGGTTAGCCGAGTTCTGGTAGATGAGAGAGTGCGCAGATTGAAGAGAGTCAGAGAGCGATTTGATTCGCGCGCTTCTTCGCATTATCGGACGGGTGAGAGAGTGAATGGAAAGAAGCGAGACAGAAAAAAGTTGGTAGGTCAATGCTGATCCACTGTCAGAACACGAATACTCTAGATTCACGAAATTCACTCTCCGAGTCAGGAGTCGGCCATGAGTAAGTGTGAGTCATCTGGAGTCACCCCGAGTCACCCCGGGTTACTCGGGGTCACGCATGTTCACGGTGGACACAACAGGACTGTATAAAGCTAGAGCTGATTTCTTCCTAGAACAACATTATGAACTTATGATAGCGAGGAGAAGTCAATGAGAAGAAGGAATATGAATTCCCGCCATTCTGCCTCTCTCCTATACAAGCTAGATAGATACTTGAAATTTGGAGAACGAGGTATGAAGGCGTTTTACAACCCATAAACGGAATTTGAACTCGTTATCCCTACCGGGAAACGAGATACGATATTGTGGGAATTAAAATATTCCCTCTTCTCCTTGTGTAGCGAGGGAAGAATGTCTCTCGCTTTTCATCTCACTTGCTAATAATGGGAGGAAGAAGGTAATGGGAGAGATAAGAAGGCGTGAAAATGATTCTCCTCTTCATTTTCCTCTTCCTTCACTCGACTGCCCCATCTCAGTACTACTACTCCTTCGATTCCCTAGGATCCCTCTCTCCCCATTGTCCCAATCCTTTCTTCAATGCAACTATCGAGTTGATTCTGAGTGGAGAGTCGACGAGTATAGATCATCTGCAACAGGAAGTCGAGGTATTCGAATTATATTCCTCTCCCCTTCCCCTACCTCTCTCCCTTTCTTCCTCTTCAGAGTGCCATCACTCCCTACTTCTCGCTCAATCCTGGTCATTGGCTCATTTCCGTCTCTTCCTTCTCCGACTTTTCCTTCTGTGCTCCTAGCACTGTTGGGGACCTCCTCACTTCATGTGTAATCATCAACCGGAAGAAGGAAATCATCGTGATCGTGATGAAAGTATTGTAAATGGACACTCTATCTCCAAATGCTCGCTGAGCTCTATTATGGCCCAGAGCATCAACCTTAAAATAATATGACCCAGTGCTTTACTTTCATAATGTCCTTCTCAAGATAAAAAAAAAGATATTTTCGAAACTATGTATTACGTATAGCACTAATATTACTAGCGCAAAAATTGTGAGTCGGTACTCGAATTTGTGGTCAAACGGAGTTAATTTTTTAAAAAAAGTATTATAGAAATGCATTGCAAAAGGTCTGTCATACGCAGGATTCGAACCTGCGCCCACAGAAGTGGACTGCGACCTGAACGCAGCGCCTTAGACCACTCGGCCAGAATGACACGCGTGTGTGATAACAGAGAGCACATACATTGGTCAGAAATTGTGTATGAGAGCCAAAAGATTACTGAAGAGAGTGGGATTCGAACACACGCCTCCGAAGAGACTGGTGCCTTAAACCAGCGCCTTAGACGGCTCGGCCATCTCTCCTTGTGAATCGCATGCATGATCGTAAACTCAATGTTAGCGATAGTCTCGAGCCTTCTAAATCTGCCCAGCACCTAGATGTTTGATTATAGTTGGAACTTTAGATGCCTTCTCTCGATATGAATCTAGTGGTATTAAACCTCGACGTATTCGATAGTCTTTTCAATCTGGTAAACGCCTCAATATTCGATCATCGAATACTCCACCGAAATTCCTATGATTGCAAGTGAAGGAGTTAAATCGGAAACTGGACCACAGAAGTGAAAACGAGTAAGCAGAAAGAGGGGGCACTAGGTTCAATGAGAACTATGACGTCATGCCATCTTTGTTATATCGCCTTTGATAGTCTTCGCTTCACAAAGAACATTTTCACATTTCACATTATATCAAAGGTAGAATAACGTGATAGTTCTCATCCGACCTCGTGCCGAAAGAGGAGAGGAGAGCCGAACGGGTCAATTGTCGGAAAGACTTGGGATAAATGAATGAAAAAAATAAAATAAATAAAATAAAATAAACGATTCTTCCTCGCAGGGGCATAGAAGCTCTTTTATTTTTAATTATAAAGAAACATTTTATTTCTTACTATTAATTTCCTTTGAGTTAGTCGTGAAACATATTCGAAATGTTACCGGAACAACCGTGGCGAATTCCGATTCTCGAATACGTTTTACCTGTGCTTAAAATGAGTGATTATGCGGGATTTATTTGATTCAGACGATGGGAAGGGAATTAGAGCGTGTACTTGCTACAGTGGTATTGAGTCTCAATGGCGATAAAACTGTCGGAATGAGTTCCAAGCCTGATCCAAGGGATGTAAGAATAGGAGGAAAAGTAGTAAAATTGCAAGATAAGGTGGTCTACTTGGGAAGCGCAATCGCAGTCAGCGGAAATGATGACTGTGAAATCACCCGACGCATTCAAGCTGGTTTTGGTGCTTTCCACAAACACCGCACTTTTCTTATCAACAAGGGTATTCCAATGGCACATAAACGTCGGCTTTTCAACGGCTGCATACTTCCCGCTGTGGTTTACGGTTGTGAATGTTGGGCGCTGACCAAAGCACAAATGAATCGATTATCGGTGGCTCAAAGAAAAATGGAACGTTGGATGGTTGGCTGTACTGTGCTCGATCATGTCTCTAATGAGAGGTTGCGAGATTCAACTAGAGTTCAGGACTTCGTTCGCACTGCTCAGAAAAGGAAATGGTTTTGGTTGCATAAGATCGCGAATGATGATTGCCGGAAGTGGAGCCGATCTATGATCGAATGGATTCCGCGGAGAAAGAGGAGCCGCGGCCGCCCAATCACGAGATGGAGCGACTCTTTCCGCAAAGCAACAGGCCCAAATTTTCTCAATCAAGCACGAAGCTCTAACTGGAACACCATGCACATCAGAGCTCTCGCCTGATCTCCCGAGAATCTAATGACCTCTAGATAAATGTGTTAAAATCGTAAATCGTATTTGATGTTCTACGAGATTTCCATTGAAAAAACAATATTCACAAATTTATTAGACGCTGAACTCGTGCTTGTGAACAATTTACTCATTGCCGTGAACGGTGCTTCCTTCTATATTCTAATCAAACAGTGAAATTTCTTATGAAAATATGGTCAGGATGATGAGACGTGGGAAATCAAGTGACGAATCGGCTGACATCCTTTCTGATTGCGCAACAGGAAATGACGAACAAAAGATTCAAGTCTGAGATAAAGTCTGAGAAGGAGATAAACAACCAGAGGTGTCCATCTGACGCACTTTTTTTCAATGCAGAAAGCGATCCGAAGCAAGCAGATCGCATTACTCGTAAATTCCCTTAACACAAAATTTGCGCACTCTTTACTGAGAATGACGAATTTTGGTGTTGACAGCAGGTTTTATGATTAGTGTTCTTTTATGGACAACCAGCCACGCCCTTGTAAATGATATTTTGCTAGGATCTGGGCGTGGCCTGAGCTGAGGGAAGGCATGGTCAGATTAGGAATTGTCATCAAATGAAATAAAAACGGTTCTGTCAAAGAGAGTTGTACTTCGCATTTACTTATTTTCATTTGAATTTTTCCCTCTCGCCAGCCCTCATGTACCGAGAGCTCATATTTTGCGTGATCCACTCTTGTTATTTTCTACGACGTATCGGTTAGTCAAGTGTTACCAACTCATAAAGTGACTCCTCCTAAATTTGGGTGTTCTGTTCCTTTTCTGGTCTGCAAAATTGCGCGTAAAATGACAAAGTAATCTCCAGCTAATCCCTTGGTTACTCCTTCTTTCCAAACATGACACACGAAGCCTGTAGGTCACTTCACTTCTTCGCATTATTATTCTTATTCTATTCTTTGTTATTCTTATTTATTATAATACTTATTTATAATAATACTTATTTATTCGCATTATTCTTCCTCACATTATCTGACGGGTGAGAGAGCGCATGGAAATTAGTGAGTGAGCAAAAAAATCTGTTCGGTCAGTGCTGATACATCAATATCAGTGATAGCGACTTCGATGACGCCTTCTCCAGAGTTTGTTGTCTGTCGCTGATCGGAGAAGGAGAAAGAATGGAAAAGTGGAGGAGGCAGCGACAGAGAAAGCTGCAATTCTCTTATCGAGAGGTTACGAATAGCGAGGGCTGAGAGATTAGGAATCGCTTCGTCGAGGAAATATAATATTTTTAAAATATTGAACTAGAAATAATCAAAATTTTACAATTTTTTCGCAAGAAGTGCATTGAAACTCATCGGTTTTGGATAGAAGCTTATTTTGAGCAGTGTCGTTGTTCCCACAAAATTCGAAAACTGAGAAATAAGCAATAGATTATTGCTTTTGAAAGTTGCCACCATTTCATTAGACTTGAAAACTATTATATAATATTTTTATATTTTATATTTATGTTGGCAAAATGAGAAACACTGAATTGGAAGTGAGTTCGAATTACATAAATAAGTATTGAAGCTCATTTGAAATGTCGTCTGAAATTTCGAGAAAATTAGTTTCGTCATTAGAACAGATCCCCTGGCCTTCTTTCTAAACACTTGTACATTCGATAAAGTTGTTGCCGACCAAGTCGACAAACAATAGGATTAGGCCGACTTGGCAACTATAGTAATCGCATAAAATTAGTGCGAGAATCTCATCTTTGATGCGCTCACGACTCTCCGGTCGATGAGAGAGTGTGTGGGTTGAAGAGAGTCAGAGAGCGATTCGAATAGAGTTGCAATTCGAGTACCAAGTAGAGATTGGAAAGGAATGACTCTCTTCATTCTGCGTGCTGTCTCGTTGTCTGATCGGCCAGAGAGCTCGAGCAATCGTTTGACTCTCTTCGGTTAGCACGCTCTCTCGCCGGTCAGAGAGACGAGAGAGCGTGCAAACTGAAGAGAGTCAGACGATTACTCGAGAGCTCGTATAAGAAAGAGACTATTTCTTTCCAATTCTTCCCTAGCAGAAGGAACTAGGTCGGATGAGAACCATGACGTCATGCCGCCGCTGATATATCAAAGGCGGAATGAGGTCATAGTTCTCATATGAACTAGTGCCCTAGTAGAAAGGAGTAATCTGTGCACAATACACACACTCTTTTTCCAGTTAGTGAAACGAACGAGTGCGTAAAATGAAGAGAGTTGTCCTAAATTAGTTTATTTTTCCTGCCGCCAATGCGCAAATAAAGGCGGCTGAATTGGGTTGTTTTTGAAGGCTCGAGTGCATCAAAAACAGAGGAGTGGAACAGGTTCCCAATCGCACGGCCGAGCGTACTCCCGGGCGGGAAGTGTGCACTACTGTGTTATTGCTCTCCTTATCGACTTTTAACATTTCCTAGTATTGGGTTCTCTGGTGCCTTTGATGTTTCATTGGTGAAGGTATCATGTTTTGTGGAGGGACTGGAACCCTCGTGCGCACTGCGTCTCCTCGTCTCGGCGAGTTTTAACATTTGCAATTTTCCATGCTGTTTTCTCATCTTACATAGCATGTTTTATAGGGACAGTGGACCATTTATTGTCAGCGCATAATAGAGAACCTTACTGGAACAGGAACCCTCGTTCTCACTCTCTTAATCGACGAGTTTTAACATTTCCTAGTATTGGCTCTATAGAGCGTCTGGTGTTTCCTTGGTACAGTGGGCCATTTGACCTCCTTAAAGAAGCTTTATGGATAGATTTGCTGCGACTGGAACGTGCGCAAACTGTGCACTGTTGGGGGGCTACTGGAGTGGAGTGTGAGTAGTTTCATTTCGCAAGCTTCCCCGACTATATAAAGCTAGATTATGTGCAATGGAATATATTTCTTCTCTTCATTCGGCACTACGCCGGATGAGAACCAAAAAGGGGCCCCTTCTATAGAACTTTCACAGAAGCATTTTTACACTTTGAGAACTTTATGTGAACATGCTGGAGAAGGGGAGAAGGGTGCCCTTCGTTCTGCATCTCAGCTCTTTCTGTCCAGAGAATGCATGATTCTCGCGAGGCCATCCATTCGGGAAACAGTGACAGCAAGATCGTTGCACTTACCTGTGTGCGTGATTTCTGCGAGTTGTTGCGGTGTTTTCGGTTCTGCGAGCTATGTTAACTGGTCTTTTTGCATCAGAATTACGAGATTTTGAAATTTTTTTCATTTTTTTCATGATCACAAATCTCGTGATTTTTTAAAAGTGGTGCTGCTTTTTTCCTATTATACTCTCCATATATCGAGAGTCTATTCTACGTGGGAAATTCAGGATTGTATGCGTCATTCCTCGATAGTTTCCGGTTCGTATGTTCGATCGGTTGCACACGCGCTTAATAGCGCGCTCTTGCTGGAACGAGAGACAAGACGAGAGATCGGCCTTGGAAGATCGCTCGGTCTCTCATCCCTCACCTCGCTTTCCTTTCTTTGAAGAACGCGTGACTCAGCCGTCCTTTTCGCGCTGTTTTCCCATTATTTCATCCCATTATCCCATTTCTCGTGCACCCCCTCCTTTCTCTCCCGTCCTCTCTGTCCTATCGTGTGCGAAGTTCCCACTGTGAACTGAAGGGATCATCCCTGGGGCGTTAGAGCGAGAGAGCATGAAAAATTGAGAGAGCCAGCTGTTTACGAAGTGACGTCACACCCGAGAAAACAAACAACGTCTAGGGTCGAGAGGGGAGAATCGTTATCTATCGTTATCTTCAACCCCTTCTGCCCCCTCCACCTTATGATACCAGCTCTCCTCGGTTCGCGCACTATCTCGTTGAGGAGAGAGCGTGGGAAACGGAGAGAGTGTCATCGTTGTGCCCTGATAGTCACTCTGCCCTGTTGTGTGGCGGGCTGTGGCCGAGTGGGTCAGTGGTCTCCTCGCGGACTACGAATGCTGCGCAATTGCCTACCTTCGCCTGACTAAGGACTTGTTTGGTAGCTACTAGTCTTGTAACTCGTAACGCAATTCTGGTGACTATACCTTTGTGTGATCGCGCACAACAGTGACAGTGGAAAGCTAGTGGGCATTATGCATGCAGTTCTATGCAAAGATTGTGTGATAGCTCAGCCACGCTTTGCAAGCTGCTCTGACTCACCAAATCCTGCTGCCCTCTCAGTGACTCTTTTGTGGCCAACTGGGTCAGGAACAGTTCCTGTTCGTACCTGATGGGGGAGGTGGAATAAGGCCATAATGCTGGGAGCGTGACTCTCATAACTTCACGTGCTCAGGCTGGCCGGTGGAAGGTTATTACTAGGGATGGCTTCGCAAAAAATGGCTAACTTCATTTCGATTTTCGGAGATGTACGAAATCTGAGCAGTCCCGGACCTAATTTACGGTCCGAATTAGGCTGAGGATGCGTTCTCCCTCACTGTCTTATGAAGGACCTACAACACATTCGTCAAGCAGCGCTCTCCGGCTGTTTGTAAAAGTGATTCACGATCGCATAGAAACTCCACGCAAAAAGGTTCAACTTCTATTGTTTGCTAAGTTCAAGAAATATATGACTCTCTCCTATCCCCACACTTTCTTCCGGGCTAGACATATCTATTGTTCTCGAACCTCGCAAGAAATGATTTTCTTCGTTCTACATTAACTCGCATCGACCAGTGACAACAGACGCAAAAGGGATGAGTTATTTCTTGCTAACCCATTGCTAATATTTTCCAGCGCTTACTCACCTCCCTTCTCGCAGTTCATCATTCGCCTAAGTAGCCCTCTTTGGTTTCTCCCTTCTCTTCTCGTCTCCAAACTGAGAGAAATTGTCTGACTCTCTCCATCTTGCCTGCTCTCTCGCTTTCTCTAACCTGCAAGACGTGCAATATGAGACGAGACATACCATTGCTCCAAACTGGATCTCCTCCCGCCCCTCACTTCCTTCCCCCAATTTCATCTGTTTGCTCTTTAGATCCATGGGACACGCACGATTTTTTTGAGCACGCGCGCGCCCTGTTTGGTCCCATTTCTGGACCCTAGTTCCCCATTACTCTCATTGTCAAGATGAAGTAAGAAAACCAGTATTCCTGGTGACCAGGCCAGGATTTTCTTATTTCTGATAATTCCTCTCGGTTTTGACCTCTCCCCGTTTCACGTGCTCAGTAACTTGCTTATCAACGATGAAAACATCGTGATAATTTTCTCTCGTGTCGTAAATATTCGTCATGAGCAACGAGTGCGCGAACTTTGCAGAGTTTCCATTCCCGTCGTTGTTTAAAAAAGAAATTTATGTGATTCTGTCCAAACCGCAATTTCGAGTCAAAATCGGCGTAACGTGCAGTTACCTCGTATTGAATCTCTCTCGTTTTCTCTCCTTTCTCCCCTGATCAGTGATCTTTCACTCCCTCATTCCCATGTTCTCTCACCCTCCATAATTCTCTCTTGCATGAAAGCGCGCTGACTGATGTATCTAGCATGACAGAGGGACAATATGGTTCTCTCAATTACGCGCACTCTCCCGTTCTATCTGACTTGCTAGGAAGCGTACTGCAGATTCTCTTTCAGCAAAGAGTGGCAGTCTGACTCTCTCACTTTCCCTTACTCTCTCGCTCTGTCTACCCTGATAGACATCCTGATTTAGGAGAAAATCAGCACTCTCTCCGCTCTATGACTCTCTTCAATCGACATGCTCTCTCATCATTCTGAATGGCTAGATAGCACCCAGAATGAAGAGATTTCCTGCCAATCCATCAGTAGTTCGTCTATCTTACCGGCGAGAGTGCATGCCAGCTGGAGAGGGGAGATAGTCAGCACTCTGCTCTCTGACTCTCTTCAATCGACCTGCTCTCTCATCACTCTGAGTGGTTAGAATAACCCAGAATAAAGAAACTCTTCCTGCCGAGCCATCCCCCGTCAGCACTTTGTCCCCATTGTCAATCGGCTTACGGACTTTGTGACTACTAGCAGGGAGAGGGACAGAGAGTCGTTTCCGCTTTCACCATGATTCGATCAGATTACAATCGGGGCGCGGTTCTGCTAACGGTTCGTCTCTCTTGATTTCGTGCACTCTGTCGTCGGTCAGAGATAGAATAGAACGTTAGTTCTGGTTCCAGTTGTATAGTTTCTTCCGTTTTTATCTCGTGCATCTTAGCAAACGGGAGAAGTGAAGTCACCGTTCCGTTGTTGCTTTGAGTAGGTGTACAATAAAGTTAGAAAAACGACACCAAGGTCTCTTCGTTCTATAGACTCTCACTGTTCGAGTTGAATGTGTAGAATGAAGAGACCGTGGTATCGTTTCTCGAACTCTACTGTACAGTAGTAATTGACAATTTGATTCGTGACTCTCCTCAATCCGCGTGCTCTCTCGTCTCGTTCTATATGAATTGCCAGAAATCGAGCAGACTGTGTCTATCATGCCAGAGGAACAGTCTGACTCCCTCATTCCAACTAGAGTTCGTAATTCGGGTCACCGTCTCTTCATTTTACACACTCTCTCGACCGGTCGAATGGCGAGAGAGTGTGTAGAATGAAGAGACCGTGGTTTCATTTCTCGAACTCTAATTCCAACACGTTCTCTCGATCTGTATGACTGATAATGTGCTGATTAGGCAACGCTAGAAAACAATGACCACAGATCTTACGCTGTCCAATGCTCTGCCCTCTCTTTGCCTGATTAATGAGAAATGTTGTGCAATAGGAAAAGTGCTGATTACTAAACAGATCAACCACCGGGTAACATTTCTGCAGGCTCACATTAGTTATGGTTAGGCAAGGAATTGTCTCATCGCTCCTCGCTCTTCGTTCAAATGCTTTTCCGAATACGCATAATGATGCAAGTTATCCTTGCCAAGCCATCCCTACTCACGTCATAATTCGGTTTGGAGAATCATGTGACCTTTCCAAACAGCGCCAAAAGATCGCATTTCCTTGCACACATCACCTTCAGGATCTCTTGATTCAGAACTTCAAAAGGAGAGCGCCCTGACATCATTCGGCCTTTACGTTCTCGTAACGCCCTTCCCTTCTTCTCTCCTTTCCTCACAAACTATCACGCTGTCTGGCTGGTGAGAGAGTGGGCGGAATCGAGAGAGAGAGAGTCCAGAAACCGTTTCTTTATGACAGAATCGGAGTGACAGCACATTTTCGTCAGCTGACTTTAGAGATTACGCAGGGTCAGCGATCGGGTTTTCTCATTTCATATAAAGGAGGGACCAAAAAGGCCCTCCTAATTCTGCGTCGTCTCTGACAGCCCAGTGAGCGAGCACTTAGAATGGTTAGAGGCATTTCTTGCGAGACCTTTACATCCTCATCCTGTTCGTAATAGGCTGGGAAATGTTAGGCCTCGTGAGCATCATGTCGTTATCTTCTAAATTCGAAGTGATTACATGCATCAGCTGATCTATTCCTCGTGTTTCTAATGTGTTACTTCACTAGCTTCCCTTTCTCCTGTTCTCGTGTGCGGTAGTAGTTAGGCAACAAGCAAGAACGCCTGACATGTCCTTTGTTTTTCTTTTCTTAGTAAAAAATTAAGAGCAAGATCAGAAGGAAATTAGCCGGATCCAGGATTCGCAAAAGTCGTTAGTTGCCTTCTATAGTCGGGGTAGATTGCACGGGTCGGCTGATTCAGTGTGCCATATGGGGTCGATCATACTGCCTGCAATCGTTCTCTGCACGGCAACTGATAGTGAGCGTCACAATTCTGTGCAAAGTAGAAAAATAAATCAGTAACTTCAGCTGACTCAGTATTCTTTGCAGATGGGGTTGATCGTTCACTCCGCACAGGTATCATTTCACTGTCTGGCAAGTGAGAGAGTGTGTGTGTGTGTGTTATTGTTAACCCCGAAACTTTACTCTGTGCATGATAGGAGAATCAGAGTGACTCCATGTTTCGGCTGACTCAGTTCACTGCCATGTTTTTCCTTTCAAAAGCACCTTCATTTTGTATCCAATTCTACTCGCGCTCTGGCGCTGATCGAACAGAATTGTAATTTCTCCAAATCTGGAGGTAGACCGTGAAGGCAACTTGAAATCTGTAAAGATTATCAAACATTTTATTTTTCACCTTCAGTAGAGTTCTAAAGCGCAAATTTCTTAAATCTTTTGGAAATTCACACCAAAGAAGTCGGATGCGAGTCAGGTGGAATTGTATACACGATAGCAGTTTCAAGCGATAGCAGTATCAAAGTGATTCCACTCGCGCACCATTCTTAAGTCAGCTGACTCAGTTTTGGTGCAGGATCGCATTGCTGATATTTCCGGAACCTTATCAACCACGTCGCAGCAGGATCTGTGGTTACTCAGTTAAAACTATAGTACAACTCGCGGGTAATAGTCTCTTTCTCTCCGTAAATAGACGCAGTCTCGGTTTACTCACAAGTTCTTGTTAGTGTTTGAAGGGCCCCTGCAGAGTTCAAAAAATAATTCATTCATTCAGAATGATCAGTTTTTGATAGAGCACTGAATCTCTAATTAAATATGCGCAAACTCCGGGCAAGGAGCAATCAATTCCACCCATTTCGGCCCTTATCTTTCCGTTTGCGCGATTTCTGAGAAAGTAGTGCATTTCAGAATACACTCCATTTCCTCCCCCACTGTCTAGGTTTCGAGTACTCACTGGTGGGCGAGAGATGTTTCATCTAGGGAAATTTCGATTCTGACGCTTCCGTTCATATTTTCCATTCATCTTTTCCATTCTTTCTTCCATAAATGTGCGCATTTCATTGACTCTTGAGGCGAGTCCACTTGAATTTACTCGAGTGCTCGTGATTACTCAAATTTCCACTGCCATCTTATTGTTTGCCTCGATCCTGGCTCTGTTATGATAGTCAGACTCTCTCTTTTCAGCGCACTTTCTCTCAGGTTAGACAAAGCGAGAGAGTGTGTGGAATTGAGAGAGACATTTCTTTCGCCATCGTCGTCTTCGAGGAGTTTGCGTCGGTTTTACTGCAACGACGTGCTCTTTCTCTCGATTTCGCGTGCTCTCTCGCCTCTCTGCTGATAAAAAGGCACGAGTAGGCGTTGCTCTCTTTTGAAATCATCTGAGTAACCGCTCTTTGTGATGGCCTCCTTATGCATAAAAGAGCTGAAAGGGAGATCAAACTCCCTTCAATGTCCCGGATTGTATACGAAAATGGTCGATTCATGTCGGCTTTCTATGGCATGCACAGCAAGCAGTGGTGATATTGTTGCTCTCTTATATCTCGTATTGCTACGCTATTTCGGCTGATCACACGACCGGAGAAGAGAGTCACTGACAACAGATGTCCCTTTGTCGAACTGAATTCGTTGTCGATTTACAGCGCTATTGCTAGGAAAGAGATGCCTTCCATTCTAACGTTCAGTCATTCTTCGTTCGGATTTTCATTTGAGTTTCGCTGCATGCATTTCTGTTTGAGTTCGGATTCGATTCAATGTCGGTAGAACTCGTAGTTCGAAAAAAAAATTAATTAATATCCTCAGAGATGGTGACTGCGCCTCGAGTTGAGGTGAGCACTGAGCAGGAAGTGCATCTTCCCGGAAGCCATGTCAAGGTTAGTATGCATATTATTTATGAATTAGTCCGCTCCGCCCACGTGAAATTCTTAAGAGGGATTCGGTCTACCTTGCAGTTACGATTTCTATTCCATAATTGTTAGGAGAGACAGGACAAAATGTGTTTCACGGAATATATCAGAGCAGCACGCGGTTCCAGATATGTTAGTAGAAAGAAACGGAAGTAATATTTTTTAAAAAATAAAATACTTCGTACCTCTAGACCATGACTGTTAGTATCTTGTCATGCGTGGAGTATTTAAAACAGTATTTACAATAATTTTCATCCCCGAAATTGCATTGAGCATACATTACCCAAACAATGTTTTCGTTAGATTTGTTCCACTACATGCTTTCTTCCCGAAAGAGATCCTGCGGTACTGAATCTAGAGAATCTGAGGTAATGAAATTACTCCTTATCACCCCTTCTCCCCTGTATTCGTGCCCAGCGTCAATATGCGACTCGACCCTTGCACTGTCTCCTGCCTCACTCACTGTCTCCTCTCCACACCCTGACTACCGAGAGACCAAACATTCGGGGGAGCGTGATGTTAGGGGTAGAGTCGCTATCGATGGGCCGGGTTATCAAAGAAATTGTGCAAGGTTGAAGCGTCCTTTCAGAATCTGATTCTCCCTGTATACCACGCTCTCTCATCTATGCGATAGAGAAGGTGCAACATGGAGGGGACTGTCATGTAGAGAAGAGACTATTCGCGCGCGTACCATAAAGTTAGGCAGTGACGGGAAGTCAGCTGGTATCGTAAATAACTGCAGATACCGGCATACCTTTCGTTACGATCGTAAAAGCACGAATTTGCAAGGATCGAGGCTAAACTGGGCTCCGAGTAAACATGCTACGTAGGAGAATCAAAAGACACTAGGGTCACTTTGGCGAGAACATATGCTCCATCGTGAAAAGATATGGCAAAACATAATGCTCGCATCTCTGTACTCTGATACTCTATCCATTCTGAATGGCAAGGTTTCAGAGAAGGAAGAGAATCATTCACTTCTTGTGAAGTCGTCTCTAATCAAGAGTCAACTTGGTTGATCCAATTCTCTTTTCCAGGGCACTCTCCGTGTGCACTCCACATCAGCGATCAGAGGAGACGCCATTCAAGCGAGATTCGTAGGAAGAGCAAAGGCGCAGTTTGAGGGGGTGAGTTGTGGATCGAGTTTCGAGTTATTACCTCTTCATTTTTCACACTCTTTCGCAGGGAAGCAATTGAATGGAGATAATTATGAGCTGATTTGAGAAAGTTGTGTAGAACGTGTAGAACGAAGATGGAATCAAATTCATGACAAATTATCGACTTAAAACATATCAATGAAACGTATTCGGAGCATAATGGATTTTGATTTTTTTGGCTAACAAAAAAACCCGCGTTGGGAATATTTCAGTGCACCCATCTACTGTTCAGAATACATCGTCAATGCACAAATTTACTTATCTTACAGCTCATGTAGTCATGAAATTATGAGACGCTATCCAAGTATTTCAGGACTGCAAGCGTCGGTTCTCCACTCAGCACACGATCGTCGACCAGAATATTGAAGTATGGAAGTTCCGAACACTCGGAGAGTTGCTGGGACTGAATGAACAGGTTGGTATGTGTGATATCTATAAACCTCCGCGAGGTCTATAAAACCTCATAACATAAGGACGAGGAGTGTTTACCACATGCATCTTTCTATATTGCTTTTTCTATGTTGAACAACTGGGGAATTGCTGGGACTGAATGAACATGTGGTTTAAAAATTTTGTGCGCAGTTTAATCACAGCTTATGAACAAGGCTCGGCCGTCACAGCCATTTTTGTAATGTTCTTCATAGACGATCACCGAGAATCAAATAAAGCCTTTTTCATCACCAAGTTGTAGTAAGAGAGAAACATATTCGAAAACTGGCCGATTGTAATGTGCTGTTGATCTCATTTGCGTTACGTTTCACGGTCTCATAAAATCGAGTTGAATGAGTGAAAATTAATGATCCTCTCTTGTGATGTGTGAACAAATATGAGACAATTCCAATGCGAAAGATACTGTCTTATATTGATAATCCGCAAAAGGAAAAAAAGTTAGGGGGGGAGGGGAGAAAATGTACTGTTTCTGTCACTGTTTCTAGCTGTCTCTTCTAGACCATAAACTCACTTGGCATGGTAATATTGTGTAAAAGGGAAATGCAAAATATATCTCGTCTCTTTCAGAAGGAGGCCTCTGACTGTTCCACTCCCGCCATCTCTCCGCTCACTCGTTTTCCCTTCTGCTTCCGAGTACCCGATTCAGCCCCCACTTCACTCGCAGTACCAGGAGTGCCCGTGACCATCAAATACGCAATTGAGGTGAGGATAATTTTATAAATTTGATAATATTGTTACAACAACGTGCGAAATTTTTATTCCCTTTATGATAACTCGCATTGAGTTTCGCTGGTTCCGAACGAGTTCTGAATAGCTGTACTTTGTCGCTCGATCGACTATTGTGTTCTGGAAATTTACAACTTTTCTTTATTTCTTCAAGTTTCATCGGTTCTATTTTATCACGCATTATCAGCGATTTCACTCGAGTTGTGGCCGTGTAGTAAAAAATAAGAAAATAATCTTCCTTCAGTTCCGGGTGCTCGACGACACTACCGTATCCCTGTACTACGAGCATCCCATTGTCGTGGTGAGACCAGTGTGCGTCTCTCGTCCCATCGCTCAGGGAAGAACCAGCCACTCGAAAGTTATTCAACTGCCAGGGTCAGTTGTCGTTCTTTGTTGTTTGTTTTTAGCGAATTAATTGATTTGGGTGAAATGGATGAAGATAAACTCAAAATAGAATCAATCAATAGGTCTTATGATTACCGTAACCACATTCAGCGGTCGATCCATCCTCCTCGAGCTCTCGCTGGGAAAGACCGTACTCACTTCAGCAGATGAAATCGACGCCCAGATTACGGTAGTCAATAGGTAAATCGATTTTCTTTCTCCTCTTCCTCACGCTTCTTGCTCGTTTTCACTTCTACAAAATGCAAATGATGCTGTAGATGCTCGTAATCTATGATTTTGCAGGTGGAAAGAGTCGCTGAAGTATCTGCGCCTCTACTTGATCACGAAAGTGGAGACAACTGGTAAGAATCGATCTTTTACGAAATTGTGAAAACGAGATCATGATTGGGATCAAACAAAAGGAGATAAAGATTATGGAGAATAAAGAGAGAAAATATTCAGGTCGGTCCATGGACAAGGAAGGCGAGCAAACTTCGAAGAGCTACGTCGTTGAGCATCATGGTGAGACTCTCTCTCCGAGTAATCGCCTGCCTCTCTCCATATCACCTTTCTCTCGCTTTCTCTAACCTGCGAAAGAGTGAGCAAACTGAGGAGAGTCAGACCATTGCTCCTCTCGCCTTTCTGGCGAGTGAGAGAGCAGGCTACACAAGATGAGAAATATTCGAAAGCAAGTTGAAAATGATGAAAGGTCAATGTTCATTCTGCAAAAAAGTGAATTTAGTGATAAGGAAATTCATTCAGGAGTCGGTCTTCCCGCGGACAAGCCGAAAATCGCCGTCGGCGAGAGCTACAGCCTCAAACCAGTGCATAATGTGCCAGGTAAGGCATCTGACTCTCTTCATGCTACACACTCTCTAGTCGGGGACGTGATCGGAAGAGCAATATTCCCTCTGAATGATTGACAAGCGGATGGGAACGAGGATTCACTCATCAGATAGTCAAATTTCACTTCAACCTTGCCCATATCAGGTCTCAACCCTGACGCTGACCTACCGCACTTCCTCAAGCTGTCCCACTCGATTTGCCTGGAGGCGGGAAGGAGCAAGAGTCTCGTGCTAGCGAAACTACAGGTAATCTATCTTGTTTTGGGATGTAATATTTTTGTGGAACTTCCAAGCATGAAATTGACATAACCTCAAGTTCTCGAAGAATTGTGGAGAATATGAAACACAAGAAAAATGGATTACCTTCCATAACCGAGACACAAAATGAAACTTTGAATCTTGCAGGTTCCTGTTACTATAGTGACATCATTCGTCGAAATAGCGCCCACCAAATCAACCCCGAAAGAAGGTAATTTTAAATTTTTAATTTCGAAAATAAAATATTTCCAGACCTTCTCATTGACCTCTCTTCCTCGGTGCCCAACACCAATCCCTTCCTTTCTCCCCACTTTGACCTACTCGCATGATATCGATTGATTACGGTAGATCCTCACTATACAGTATTCCCCACGTGCAATCGCCCGTCTGTGCATTTCATTCGCATTCTCTGTCCATACCGGTACCGTACTAGTCGATAAATAAATCGATATGTGATAAAATGATATGCCGCTTCACATCACAGGAATCTCAATTTGAACTAATTTCATTTCTTTTGATCATTTTCCATGTCTTTTCGCCTTCCGGAGCGATTGATGCGTGAAGCTAGGCACCTTGCTCTCACCCGACGTGACTAGAGCGCGCCCTCTCTAGAGGCGAGAGGGACAAAGAGGGAGAGTGCGCTGTGATGAGCCAATTCTTTCCATCGATCCACCATGGGAGGAAAATGAGCTTTTTTAACTCTGATGCGCACCAACAGCTCTGTTGGAAGTTTTGGAGGAGCAGGAGTTCACTCTGCTTGTCGAAAGTTGAACCGGAGCTAGGTCGGATGAGAAACAAAAAGTACCCCTCTCCAGCATCTTCTCAGAAGGTTTCCAAAGTGTCAAATATGCTTCTGTCTCACTCTCTTCAAAACTTTTTGCCCCTCATTTTTTCATACGGTCATATTTGCCGAGCCTTTAGTGTTCTCCCTCTATGAACGTCTCACGTCATTCTGGCCGAGTGGTCTAAGGCGCTGCGTTCAGGTCGCAGTCCACTTCTGTGGGCGCAGGTTCGAATCCTGCGGATGACAGAACTTTTGAAATTTATTGAATTTTAATTATTTCTCCGAATGATAAGAGCGAGAGAGCGTGTAATGAGTATCTCGTTACACTAGCATGAGTAACATACTTGCAGTGGTTCATCTTTTATCTGTCTCGCCCAATTCCTCATCACGTCACGGTAGTCCCGTTGAAAGTGTTGGTGAATAACGAAGAATAATCAAGAAGAAGGAAGAAGAAGAAGAAAAGATTGGTAAGGGAGATCGAACTTTCTCCAGTGCCTCGAATTGTATTCAAAAATGGACGATCAGCCTTTCAATTTCCACTTTCTCTGGACTACAAGCAGTGGTGCAATTTCCATTCTCATATATATCGTATTTCTGTGCTATTTCGGATGATCACACGATAGGGGAACAGAGTCACTTACAACAGCTGTTCTCCTATTGTCGGCCTGAATTCGTTGTATATTTCGTTGTCGATTTATAGCGCTATTGCTAGGAAATAGATGTCTTCCATTCTCAGTCATTCTTTGTTCGGTTTTTTTTTCACTTGAGTTTCACAGCTTCCCTTTCTGTTCGAGTTCGCATTTGATTTAGTGGTGGTCCGTCCTTTTCTTCGAAATAAAAACAGTAATTATTTAAATAATCCTCAGAGATGGTGACTGCGCCTCGCGTCGAGGTGTGCACGGAGCAGGAAGTACATCTGCCCGGATGCCATTGCGTGTTCTCACACCGATCAAACCAGTGCGAAAGTACGCAAAATGAGGATAGTCGGTCTCTAATTTACGCAAAATATTTTTAAAGCATCATTCTTTCACTCCATTACCTAGTGGACGGCAAGGATGAATGTAAACTCGCTTTAAATTAATTAGAATCAATCAATAGATCGTCTGATTACCATGACCTCATTCAGCGGTCGTTCAATCCTCCTCGAGCTCTGGGCAAGACTGTACTCACTTTAGCAGATGAAATCGATGCCCAGATTACTGTAGTCAATAGGTAAATTGATTTTTCATGGATTGTCACATCTAAAATCGTGATCTTCTTACTAATGAACTGTTGATGGTGCGGTAGATATGGAGGTACTTTGTCGGATGAGAACTGTGACGGCATGCTGCCTTTGAATATCAAAGACGGAATGACGTCATAGTTCTCATCCGACCTAATGCAGCTGAGGTAGATGAATGTAATCTTGATTTTGTAAGTGGAAAGAATCACTGAAGTATTTGCGCCTCTACCTCATCACTAAAGTGGAGACAACTGGTAAGAATCTTCGATTTTTCGAAACTGTGAAAACGAGATAAGAATTAGGATCAGACTAATATATATATATATATTTATGCTATTTCGTTCGAAATAACGTTCACAGAATTGAAATAGAATAGGCAATTAATTACGGTTAAAATGACGGGTGAAAAATGGTACAATATGGGGATCTACTCAGGGGAACTGGTTTGATTCTCGGTATTTACTAAAAGCCTTGCCGCTCTTGGAAAGAAGCTGTTGTGTCTGTAGTTGTGGTTCGATCCAGGATTATTGAAGTTCATGCCGTTTCGAGTGTAGTACATTTTGAAATAATGTGGTTTTCGGTTGGAAATACTATATTTGCCTCGGATGAGATTTGTGGCTACTCTCTTATCAATCGCTATTCTACGCTTCTCTAGGGACTCAATGCCCAGTTTCTTGTTGCGAGCGAGAGCAGTGGGCATGTTTTCCCAGGTATGATTAAAACAGCGCATAAATAAACGTCTTGTGAAGTAGTTCTGTACTTTTTCGAGTTCTTTTTTATCTTTATTTTGGTACGGATTGAAGACGGAGGAAGCGCTTTCTAAAATCGGTCTAATATACATTGAGTACGTTTTGAGAAGTACTTCTATATTTTTGGTTCGTAAGGCTCTGAGGATAGTGTGACATGCAGTTTTGCCTTTAGTGGATACGGTAGAACAATGGTCAGAGAATGAGAGGTTTTTCTGGATAACAAAGCCGAGGTCTTTCACTTTTTCTTTTTGTTCCAGAGTTGTGGTTCCAATAGCATATGTTCGCTTTGTATTTGCTCTGCCTAGGTGCAGTGAGTTACACTTATGCGCAGCAAGGGGGAGTTGCCACTCTTCGGACCAGTTTACGATAGTGTCAATCGCAGCTTGTAGTGGGGCAGGCGAATTTCCCTTTCTAAAGGATCGATATATTTTTATGTCATCGGCATACATTCTCGCAACGACTCCGTGGTTTTGAACTAGGGAAGGGATTTCTGAGGTGTAAATAAGAAATAACAGAGGGCCTAAGACTGAGCCTTGTGGAACGCCGCTAGTTACAGGCATTGAGGTAGAAAGCGCATCTTTTACTCTCACTTGGAATGATCTATGAGTGAGATATCCTGTTATCCAGTTGACTGTATTATCGGAGAGACCTATGGTGGTGAGCTTGAGTTTTAGCTTGGGGTGGGAGACTCTATCAAAGGCTTTTGCAAAATCAAAATAGATGACGTCAACTGGTTTCCCTTCGCTAATAGATGCTGTCCAGTGTTCGAGGACTTCGAGCATTTGAAGTTCACGCGATCGTTTCTTACGGAATCCGTATTGCTCATCGGGGAAAATATCTAATTGTTCACAATGGGTGATAATGGATTTGCACAAAATGCGTTCAAAAACTCGACAAAAGAAGGATGTAATTGAGATGGGCCTGTAGTTTAGGGGATTGGAAAAGGGGGGTGATTTCTTAACTGGTGTTACTATGGAATGTCGCCAATGGGAGGGGACCTTTCCAGATTGATAGGAGTTCCTAAAAATGATTTCAAGTGCTTCGGAAATGGGTACGGCAATTCGTTTTATGAAGGTGAGGTCAATGTTCTCGGGGGTTTTACAGGAGGAGCGTTTCCATTTCTCAATAAGGGCACAGATTTTATGCCTAAGAAACTGGGGTTCTTCATAATTACCAAGTTGAGGGAGGTCTTGACTATTTGGCTGTTTTCCATCATCGATGGTGAACACGCTAACAAAAGTTTCGGCAAGTAAATTTGCTTTGCCTAAGTCATCCATTACTAAGGTGCCATCAGCTCTCGTCAGACCTTCTACTCCCTTGGATTTATTAGAACAACGTTTCATAAAACGGAAGAACTTGTTCTTATCATCGCTTTCGATCACTTTTTTCTCGATGGTTTTGTGATACCGTTGTAACTCTTTGCGAAACTTTTTGTTTAGGTTCTCGAATTCATGTTGATCATTCGGATCGTTGCTATTAATTGATTTCTGCCATGCTTGAAAACGCTTTCCTAAGAGTCGCTCAATATGGGGGGGGAAGTTTTCCATGTGAAAGGCTCACTTTGGTCCATGGAACATGGATGTCTATTGATTTTTGAATGACGCTTATCAAGAGGTCGTACATGAGATCCAAATGTGATATTTTCGAAAATGCGCTTGTCCAATCGATGTTTGCTAACTGAGAGTTAATGAGGTCATAATCTGCATTTCTGTAGTCGCGCCTCAGAGTAAAAGCGGGTGCCGAATGACTCATTGCAAACTTGAATTCGACCGTCGAATGGTCAGACATTTCGAAAGGGGGGCATACTTCAGTTTGGGTGACGAGGCTGGGATGGTTACATAATACTAAATCAAGGATGTTTTCCTTTCTGGTAGGTTCTTTGACAAATTGGGCAAGTTTTGCTGAGTTACAGAGGTCAATGAATGATTGGGAGGGAGGGGTAACTGCTTTGGCTGGGGAGAGGGGAAGATTTACCAGTTGATATCGGGTAGATTAAAGTCGCCAGTAACTATTGTTGGTTGGGGGCATGAGCAAAGGTCAAGAATTGACTTGGCAAGAGAGGCAGTTTGTATCGTATTTGCTTTGGGATTACGGTAGGCGCAGACAATCCTAATTAGGTCACCATTTATATCAACATCGACTGCTAATAATTCATGGGATTCAGGTACGGTTTCATCAGCAATCTGTGCTGCGCTTATGGAAGAATGTAGTATGATCGCTACGCCACCGCCTCTAGAGTTTCTATCTCTTCTGAACACATTGTAGTACTGATCATGGTCACCTAGGAGAAGCGAGGTAGGGAATGTTGGAGAGAGCCAAGTCTCAGTGAGGCAAATCATAGTATACTTTTTAGAAAGGGTTTGTGAAAGATACTGTAGTTTGTTTTGGACAGAGCGGCAGTTGGCAAGAATGGCGGAGAATGAAAGTGAGTTTCTGTCTGCGTGATTATTTTTGGGCCGGTGAATCAATACCAGTTTCCCTGGGCTCCGAAGTTTGGAGGAGTGCCATAATGTGAAACATGGGAAAGGAACGGATTGGGGGTGGGGTACTGATGAAGGAAGGGAACGTTGGGAATGTGTCTATAGAAGAATGGACGGGGAGGGGCTCCATATCCACTCGAGGCGTTGGGGGGAAGGAAAGGGGAGCTGTTCCGATGGTGGGTCTGATTCAGGAGAGGCGGAGATTATGCTCATGGTACTGTGGTATGACGTCATCGCATAGTTATTGTGTAGTGATGACGCAATCAATCCGCACTTTTTCAAAACGGCATTATTATTACATAGATTTTTTCCTGTTCGCCATACTTTCTATGATTGGAGATATGACCGAGGCCTACACAGAATAAATTTTTGAAGGTGCTGCTCGGTCGCACATTTTCTGCAGCGAAGCTGCAAAAACAGGATCTGAAATTCGGAACTCGGCTTCTAGAGTAGCTAGAGACCCGTTCAAAGCATCAAAATGATCTCCATCATGAGTACACATGATCCTGAGAATATGAATACGATATCTCACAATTCGCCCTCAGGGCATGAAAAAATCACTTTTTGGCATGACCATTTTTTGGACATCCATAACTTTACGGAAAAGTTTAGTAAAAATCTGATTTTTATCTCGTCATCTGCACTCTCTCGCCCATAGGGGTAAACAAGGTGTTTCCCGACCCTAGTATACCTCCGAAAAACGTACGCCGCGGGCCGGAAAGATATCCAAAGGCTCTAAAAAGTTGGAATTCAGTTCTTCAATACATTTTGAACATTACCAGCTAAAAATCAGATTTTTACTAAACTTTTCCGTAAAGTTATGGATGTCCAAAAAATGGTCATGCCAAAAAGTGATTTTTTCATGCCCTGAGGGCGAATTGTGAGATATCGCATTCATATTCTCAGGATCATGTGTACTCATGATGGCGATCATTTTGATGCTTTGAACGGGTCTCTAGCTACTCTAGAAGCCGAGTTCCGAATTTCAGATCCTGTTTTTGCAGCTTCGCTGCAGCAAATGTGCGACCGAGCAGCACCTTCAAAAATTTATGCTGCGTAGGCCTCGGTCATATCTCCAATCATAGAAAGTATGGCGAACAGGAAAAATCTATGTAAGAATAATGCCGTTTTGAAAAGTGCGGATTGATTGCGTCATCACTACACAATAACTATGCGATGACGTCATACCATAGTACCACGATCATAATCTCCGATGGATTTGGTACATCATACCTGAGTGCCAGAATAATGCATTTCCTGGGCAAAAATATACAACAAATTCAAAAAGTGTACGGTGACTTTCCGGCGCGACTGTATTTCAATTCACTCGTGGAGTGTAAAAAATACGAAAATAATCTTCCCTCAGTTCCGAGTGCTCGACGACACTACCGTATCCCTGTACTACGAGCATCCCATTGTCGTGGTGAGACCAGTGTGCGTCTCTCGGCCCATCGCTCAGGGAAGAACCAGCCACTCGAAAGTTATTCAACTGCCAGGGTCAGTTGTTGTTTTTTGTTGTTATTTGCTTTTGGCGAATGAAATTATTTTGGATGATATGGATGAAGATAAACTCGAAATAAACTTATTAGAATCAATCAATAGGTCTTATGATTACCGTATCCTCATTCAGCGGTCGATCCATCCTCCTCGAGCTCTCGCTGGGAAAGACCGTACTCACTTCTGCAGATGAAATCGACGTCCAGATTACGGTAGTCAATAGGTAAATCGATTTTCTTTCTCCTCTTCCTCACGCTTCTTGCTCGTTTTCACTTCTACAAAATGCAAATGATGCTGTAGATGCTCGTAATCTATGATTTTGCAGGTGGAAAGAGTCGCTGAAGTATCTGCGCCTCTACTTGATCACGAAAGTGGAGACAACTGGTAAGAATCGATCTTTTACGAAATTGTGAAAACGAGATCATGATTGGGATCAAACAAAAGGAGATAAAGATTATGGAGAATAAAGAGAGAAAATATTCAGGTCGGTCCATGGACAAGGAAGGCGAGCAAACTTCGAAGAGCTACGTCGTTGAGCATCATGGTGAGACTCTCTCTCCGAGTAATCGCCTGCCTCTCTCCATATCACCTTTCTCTCGCTTTCTCTAACCTGCGAAAGAGTGAGCAAACTGAGGAGAGTCAGACCATTGCTCCTCTCGCCTTTCTGGCGAGTGAGAGAGCAGGCTACACAAGATGAGAAATATTCGAAAGCAAGTTGAAAATGATGAAAGGTCAATGTTCATTCTGCAAAAAAGTGAATTTAGTGATAAGGAAATTCATTCAGGAGTCGGTCTTCCCGCGGACAAGCCGAAAATCGCCGTCGGCGAGAGCTACAGCCTCAAACCAGTGCATAATGTGCCAGGTAAGGCATCTGACTCTCTTCATGCTACACACTCTCTAGTCGGGGACGTGATCAGAAGAGCAATATTCATTCTGAACAAATGGATGGGACTGAAACGAGGATTTCTGTAGATATTCAAACCCCACTCGAATCTTGCTGATCGCAGGTCTCAACCCTGACGCTGACCTACCGCACTTCCTCAAGCTGTCCCACTCGATTTGCCTGGAGGCAGGAAGGAGCAAGAGCCTCGTGCTGGCGAAATTACAGGTGTCTTGATTTGACGTTTTGTATTCTCAATCCTTAGTTTTAGCACCCAACTCGTGGTTGCGTTAGGGGTCATTATTTGTTATTTTGGACGCTCAAACATTGGGAATTCGAGGAAGACTTGATATTTTAAAGCCTTGTATGAAGCGTGGAACACAATTTGCGAAGGCGGAGTAATAATAGGAATTTCCTTAGTGCGTAGAGTAAATTTGGATTTTTTTTGTTTTCCTTCGATGAGAACCGAATTGGTGAACACACGAGGTCACAAGACATTATTGGAAGCTTGAAACACAAATGAAAACAGATAAAAAATAATTCAATAAAGTTAAATTCGAATTTCTCAGGTCCCAGTTACAATCGTCACGTCCTTCGTCGAAATAGCGCCCACCAAAGCAACCCCGAAAGAAGGTAGTTTAATATTTTTTTAATTCCGAAAATCAATTATTTGCAGACCTTCTCATCGACCTCTCTTCTTCTGTGCCCAACACCAATCCCTTCCTGTCTCCCCATTTTGACCTACTCGCATGATATCGATTGATTACGGTAGATTCGCCTCACTATACAGTATTCCCCCACGCGCAATCGCCCGTCTGTGCATTTCATTCGCATTCTCTTTCCATACCGGTACCGTACTAGTCGATAAATAAATCGATTTTCGATAAAATTATTATACCACTTCAAATCACAGGAATCTCTATTTGAACTAATTTCGTTCAGTTTTTATCATTTTCTCAGTTATGCCGTCTTTCCGAAGCGTTTGATGCACGAAGCGAGGCAGCTTGCTCTCACCCGGCGCGGTTAGAGCGCACTCGCTCTAGAGGCGGGAGGGACAAAGTGGGAGAGTGCGCTGTGATGAGCCAATCCTTTCCCTCGATCCGCCATGGGAGGAAAATTAGCTTTTTAACTCTGATGCGCACCAAGAGCTCTGTTGGAAGTTTTGGAGGGGCAGGAGTTCGCTCTGCTTGTCGAAAGTTGAACCGGAGCTAGGTCGGATGAGAAACAAAAAGTACCCCTCTCCAGCATCTTCCCAGAAGGTTCCCAAAGTGTCAAATATGGTTCTGCGAAAGTTCTGCAGAAGGGTCCATTTTTGGTTCTCATCCGATGGTTCTCATCTGCCTTCCTCATCACGTCGCGCCCGAACCATTAAAGTCTTGATGAAAGCCTAAAGACCAAGAATTATGCAGACTCATGCGAAGAAAATTTAGGTTTTCCAATTTCTATAGGATCAATCTCCCATCCATCCTCGGTATCTTCAAAGCAGGCAATATTATATGGAGAGATCAATGATCATGTAGCTAGGCCTGCCCTGAGACGAGTTGGTCCTTAGGTACTAGGAGCACAACTAGGCAACTAATGAACATGGAGAGATGACCGAGCGGTTTAAGGCGCTGGTTTAAGGCACCAAGCTCTTCGGAGGCGTGGGTTCGAATCCTGCTGACGGTAGAACTTTTGAAATTTATTGTATTTTTTATTATTATTTTCCTTTTACGCCCTCTCCGTTAGGAACGGGTGTAACAGTGGAGCCGCGCAACAACCGTCTGGATCTCCTACAACAGGAATCGTCCCCCTGGAAAGCCTCGCGCACGATGGAGAGACGACCTAACCCGAGCTATTGGCACCCACTGGTGGAGTGGAACTAATGAAGATTATCGACCTATCATCTTCTGAGCGTCTATTGCCTGATAAGATAAATTGATTGATTGATTGATTGATCGTTAGGAAAGAGCGAGAGAGCGCAGAATGAGTATCTCGTGATACTCGCATGAGAAATATACCTGCAGTGGTTCGTACAAATTATTCCTCTTCTATCCATCTTGCCCTTCTACGTTTTCAAATATTTCATGGGGTCACCTAGATTCACCTCACTCTACAGGGAAAAAAATGTGAAGCTTCATCTGACAAACAATCTCATTTTTGTTCTCGATTAATCAAAAATGAAAATTCTACACGCGCTGTGCGAGAGAGATATCGAGAGAGGGAAATCAGTCATCTAAAGATGTCTTCATCTCTAGCCCTTCTACTCCTTCGACCCGACATACTTGCTGCGTCTCCAACCGATTCGACCCCATTAAATGTTCAATCGATTCGATTATTCACTTTTATACCGCTACCTAAAACTGATCTCCGACAAAAAGGTAGGAACCGATAGAGAGAAAAACTTCTGATCAATTCGCTGGAACCAATAGTTCTAACCAATGTGAGACAGGGAAAATTCCTGAGAAAAAGAGAGAGAGAAATAGCGATTAGGTGGAACCGTTTAATTGTTTTCTTCTTTTCGCCCCTTCCTTTCCACTTACTGATTGACTTGCTGACTACCCATTTCTCAGAGCCTTTGACTAATTCTGCTGATATGTGTTCTTCTGTTTTTTGACAAACCTATATATTTCAGAAGTCTACTTCTTCTCTATATTATTTTAAAACAAACGATGGTCAGATCGCATGTGAGTTTACAATTTTTTATTGATTTTTACACAAATAAATGTTTTTTGTTGTCGGGTATTGTCATCGAATGTCCCTGCGAGGAACGAAATTCGACTTCGCCATGGTCACTGTTCATTGCAGAAACACAGGATCATGATGAGGAATGCGACGCCTTGCTGACAAGATTGACCCAAAGCAAACGTCCCAGCCAATACTATCGATGAGATCGTGGCCAACTTGGCCAATACAGCTGAAGAAAGGAGGAAGTGAAAGAGATTTGCTAATCGAAAAAATGAAAACAAATATTGTTTTGTATACGACAATCTGCTAATTAAAGTTGAAAATTTTTCATTTAGACCCCACTAATCGGTGGTCTAATCTCGATTTCAGAGGCAACAAGCGAGGGTGGTTCCCAATTCTTAAGATGTTCATCAATTCGAGTTTGACAAACTGTCAAAGTGTTGCCCACTTTTCCCGATGTAGGTACGTCACCAAAACGGAGTAAACCTAGTAATCGTTTCCATATTGTGCCAATTCAGTTTTTGAGAAAAATAGAGAGAAAGTGGGAGCTGCGGAAGGGAACCTATACCATTATCGCATTCTCTTTTACAGAAATACTATAAGTTCTTCTGCCTGCTGAAGAGAATGATTCGGGACGTCGAGAAGAGTGATGACAAGGTGGTTAGCCTCTTCCATCGATACAATCAACATACGTGAGCTCCACGGCAACGTTTGTCATTCAGAGACGGTATTTTCAGCATCTGCAGGAGGGAAGTCGAAGAAATCTTAGAATGGAAGGATGTAGGAGGCGAACGAGAACTATTCTACCGATCACACACAAGCAGATTCATTTGCACATTTTCATTTGCATTTCCTGCAGCATAAAGATTCCCAATCCAAGCATTCTCATTTTTCATTACGACTACCTACCATAATCAACTAAGACTCTCATGTTTTAAGCGGACAATGAGTCAGAGGTCCATCTCTAAAATGAATAATGCAGAATAATGCGAAGCAGATTGGTGTTATTTAGTAGTCGGTTTCTCCTCCATCATCGGTATCCTCAAAGCATTCAATTTACGTTGGAGAGATCAAAGATCATGTAACTGGGCTGCCCTGACAATGAGTCGAGTTGGTCCCTAGAAACTAGGAGCACAACTAGGCATAGCGTGGAGAGATGGCCGAGCGGTCTAAGGCGCTGGTTTAAGGCACCAGTCTCCTCGGAGGCGTGGGTTCGAATCCCACTCTCTTCAGAACCTTTTGCTCTTCATTTTCGCATACGTACAGCTCTGCCGAGCCTTTAATACTTTCCCTTTGTGGAATGTTCCATGTCATTCTGGCCGAGTGGTCTAAGGCGCTGCGTTCAGGTCGCAGTCCACTTCTGTGGGCGCATGTTCGAATCCTGCGGATGACAGAACTTTTGGAATTTATCTCTTTACTATATTCCCGTAATCGATTTGGAATAGAAAGAAGATGTGTTTGCTTCTTTTGTCAATCCTAATGGCAATGATTTAGGTGGTAAGATGAAATTTTATTGCAAAATGCATCATTCATTTCAGAAAGAGCAAATATTAGCTCAATATTCTTCTATCTTCCTTCTCTCACTACTTCTTCGTGACTCTCGCGGCTAGGTGAGAAGAAGGGAGGGAAGAACACCTCAAATCAGAGAGGACGAGAGGGTGAGGGGAGGAGAGGGCGATAGAGCAATGGTCTGACTCTCTTCAGTTTGCACGCTCTCTCGTGCCTCTGACGGTGCTCGGGCGATGCATTCTTGTCGGGCACACGAAAAGTGGACAGCGATAAGAGCGGATTATGAGAAGAGAAAGAATAGCGGCCTTGCATATTGATCTGCGATTTGTGTCTTGATTAACTCAACAATCAATGCGCGACTTAATAATCAGGCGAACGTGATTTTTATGATGACGTGATAATCTACATTTGAAAACAGCATAACATTTTAAAAGTTGAGGGCTTCGTAAACTGATTTGGAAAATAAAATACTTTTATAATTTTCTTTCATGTTACTGTGATCTTCCGGAAACATTTCACAGATGTATACGATGTAGTATAGCATCGAGTGATAACGATGATCGTTGATCTTTTGAATCATTCATCGATAAGAAGACTCGTTGTGATTACCTAGTACATTGATAGCTTGTCAAAAGCTTGCGTTTCTCTCTCCATCAGGCCATTTTCACTAATGAGCGACTTCTTCAATAGGCCCTCATCGATGATGAATGGGGGAATGAGGAGAGGGAAAAAACCATTCACTTGTCTCAACACCTGGGAAGGACAGATGGGATGAGTACGGTAGAGACAACTCTTGCCCTGTTCCCTCTCAAGACTAGCTTGCGGACTCGCAGAGATTGAGATCTGTTGCGGGATTAGGGCCATCGATCTCCATTTGGGAAGATGAGGAAAGGTTGGGAGGGAATGAGGGAATGCGATGGGATGGGAATTAATAGACGAGCAATCAAGTTACAGGTTGATAAAAAGTAAAGCTGAGAAATATCAGAGAAAACTTTCATCATCCGCAAGACTATGAAAATTATGAAACTGTTGTATGTTTTCCGAATGGAAATCGTCTCATACTCAAGCTTCGGTGATTACCGCTTGAGGTTTATCGTAAATCACGAAATCCTCTTATTGATATCCCTGATATGCTACACTCCCTGTCCCTTCCTGAACTATGGCGCAATGCCCACTCGATCCTCCTCCCTTACCTCCACTCTGTCCTCAATCTCCCGCATCGCTCAGGTCATCGACGAGAGAGTGTGGGAATTGAAGAGAGTCTGGTCCTGTCCCCCAAGCGTCTCTAGATATCACACCAAACCGAGGAGTGTACCGACGAGCAGAGAAGAGCGAGAGAGCGTGTCGATTTGAGAGAGTACGGTGTGGTCCGCCCCCAGTGGCAGTGCCCGGCGCCACTCAGTCTCGAGACTGAACCGAGTGATAGTTGCGCAATCGTTCCCTCTGGTGCCTTTGCGTAATCGTCAGCTTACCGCACTACCTACCGTACTCCATCCTACCGTACCTCTACCGTAACGATGGACCCCGTGGCGTCTACTGCTTCCTTCTACCCCTGGACTCAGGATACTGCGATGATGCATCCGTATCCGTATCCACCGTGAGTTTATTCATATCAGTTGAGAAAAAATAGAGAGAGACAGAGGTTGCGCAATGCCCGCTGGCACTTTCTGTGACATGTCAGTAGCGACCCGAGAATTGCTTCATACCAGTCGGGAATAAAAAGAGATTGCGCAATGCCCGCTGGCACTCCATCTGACCTGCCAGTAGCGACCGAGCAATCATCACTGGGCAAGCAGATCCTCTGGGGATTTGGTTGGAATGTACTCGGAAAATCGATCATCTAGCTAAGCAATCGATTGTAGAGCATGCAAAATATTTCTTCTCAACCTATCACCGTTTGAGTCATATAAATTATACGGAATCGATTGCTTGGTCGCATTGTAAGTCTAATTACCGTACTCTTCCATCTCAGGCAATACTTCCCGGCGGTTCCCGGCTTCTTCCCCGCAACGCCGACGACATCCGGAATTCCAAACATGATGTACCCCGATACGACTGTCAAGTCAGGTGAGATTTTAGACCGGCTTCCTGAATCCCTTGTGCCTCATTATTCCGGTACTAGGTCTGATGAGATCCGTGGGATGAGAACCCACCGGATGAGAACCAAAAAATTACCTTTCTCCAGCATGTTCACAGTAGGTTCCCAAAGTGTCAAAAATGCTTCTGTGAAAGTCCTACAGAAGGGTCCCTTTTTTGGTTCTCATCCGACGGTTCTCATCCGGCGTAGTGCCCACTATTCCTCATTGAGTCTCTTTGATAGTTGCATCACTCATCATTTTGATCGTTGATCTTTAATCTTAGAATCAGAGTTCGGCGACACGCCCCCCTCTTCCGGATCTTCGAACGATACGAAGAAGAGGAAATTCAAGTCCCCTGAAGAGGAGAAGAGGTTGGTTTGAAGTTAATACCGTACCTATCACACTAGGTCAGTAAATCACTAATTGACTTCACTGACACTAGGGGGTGGGGGGCGACATCTTTTCAGGTTCACAGTCAGTCTACGAATCTCGCTCGCGAATTTCAACTGCACTGCTGAATCTCCTCGCTTCTCCATCGACATCCGGATGGATCTTCTCTGATTCTCTCCAATCCACACGCTCTCTCGCCGGTCTCTAACCGACGAGAAAGTGTTTGGAATGAAGAGAGTGGATTGGTCATCTTACCGTATCCTCTCTAGATTCAAGACCAAGCGAGCACGGAACAATGTAGCCGCCCAGAAGTCAAGGAAAACGAGAAAGGAAAGGGAGCAGAAGCTGATGGTGAGCTTTAGAGTCCGTAATCCAGTTCTCTTTTTGTCTCTTACCGTCTCTTTTTGTACACAAAATTCTGAATTAGTCGTTGCGGCGTTCTGTAAGAGTTTTGACTCTCCTCATTTTACACGCTCTCTCGCAAGTTAGCGAAAACAAGGGAACTTCAAAAAAGGGGGTAATACGATGCCTCTTCTTTACAGGATGAGAACCCGAAACTGAAGGAGGAAATCCGTCGTTTAGAGCAAGAGAATGCATATCTCAAGCAGCAACTTATCATATATCAGGTGTGATCTACTCGAGGGATACGGTAGGAGGTTAAACATGGAGGGGGATGTGAGAGGAGTGAGGGGAGGTGAGAAGTAGAAGAGAGGGAAGAGGGGGGGAGAGAGGAGAGGGAGGAGAGGGGGAGGAGGGTGGGAAGAGCGAAGGGGGAGAGGTGAGAAGGACTGCCGCCCCCTGCTGATCCTATTCATGAGATAAGAGGGTATTAGGAGGGAGAGATGGAGAGGGAGGGGGGAGAGAACTTTCCCGCGCAATGACTCGATGAGTGAACGACCAGAAGATAATGAGGCCTGCGCCCAGACTTACCGTAACTTACTATCTTCCAGTCGGGCCCTGCTCCATTCAACAACGAGAACGTCAATCCGGCATACGATCCGAAGGCATTCCAGGGGTACGATTGATCTACCAGCTATTATCGATTTCTCGCCATACCCCATACCCTTCGATGATCGGGCCGGTGATAGAACAAGCAAATGATGGCCGGTGATGAAACGCTTCACATCGATAGCGAAATCTCATCACGCATTTGCAGGGTTCCGTTTGGCGCGAACCTAATGAACACTCAATGAAGCCATCGAATTTCCTCTCCTCTTCTCACCCAGTCTTTCCCGCAACTCTTCGGTGACTTCAAAGCCTCGCGAACCCGGAACGCCCTCCTTTCTTCTCACCTATTGACTACCGTATCCCGCTGGGATCCCCTCGAGACCCAATCCGCTTTCTTGTTTAGACACGGTCTCGAGAGTATTCCCGAGGGATACTGTATCTGAATACTATTTGGCCTGATTCCTCTGTCTCTAGAGATAGATATTTTTTGAGAAAATCCCCGAAATCAGATAGAGAAGCCCAATTCGAAGAATCGTCTGTGATATGTTGTGAATTAGACAGTCGGGAAGCTGGTCGGAAGATTGCAAAGTGATGATGAAAACTTCTTTTGCGATGAATCTTCCGACGAACTTCCCGCAGAGTAAGACAACAAAGAGGAGGAGGAGCGAGAGATTGTATCCATTGTTCTCTCTTTATGATGCCTTTCATTGTATCGTTGATCAATAGACAAGACGGTATCTTTATAGTCTCAGTAAGATTAGGGATCACTCTCTTCATTTCACGCATTCTCTCGCCTGTCTCCTAGTCAAAAGAGTTCGGGAAACGAAGAGAGTGATCACTGATATTGTTGCGGCTATAAAGGAGCCATCAGAATAGCTTGAGATTAATAGATAGATGCGCTCCTCCTTCAATGAAGCAAAAGATCAAAGATCAAGAAAAAATCAAATAAATCCTTCTTTCGCCTCCGAATTCGTTCAGCGTACTGGGAATGAAATGGAAGTGGGAGAGAGTCAAGGAGAGGCATTCTAGTGTACTGTGAGAACAGAATGCGTAGTCCGTGGTGTTGTGGGCGAGAGCTATCACATTTTGTTGTATTACTCGCGGAACTTTTTTCTCCCGCGTTCCGCGAGTAATACAACAAACTGTGATAACTCTCACACGCCACGCCACGGACAACGCATTCTGTTCTCACAGTAATTCATTGTATTAGTAATGAGGAAAGGCACCAGATCAATCCTATTCACTTTGTATAAAAATCGATATTTTTTCACTTATGACGACTTCATTTTGCCTTTCACATTGTCTCCGGATTTCCGTTGCTTGCAAATGAGTTGTGCTGACTACCCAGAGTTCGATCGAGTCGGGCCAACTGCCAGCGGGTGCGAGTGCTTATGCCATTGCTTCTCTGTTCATTCATCTCGATCCTATTAGAAATTCGCAGTCTTTTTCACGAACCCCTTCCTGCAATCCAACTACGCGTTGCACGGCAGCTAAGAGGAGTGGTCGGTGTTCAGAGGGGCGTCGTTCTCTCACCCGGCGTGGCTAGAGCGCACCCTCTCTAGAGGCGAGAGGGACAAAGAGGGAGAGTGCGCTGTGATGAGCCAATCCTTTCCCTCGATCCACCATGGGAGGAAAATGAGCTTTTTAACTCTGATGCGCATCAGCGAAAGTTGGAATTTTTGAATGAAAGTTCTACTTCGAATGAACTGCACTCTCTACAGTGATCTTTGGTCTCTATATAGAGAATTTCTGGTAAATAATAGCGACATACACCCCTCGTGCTTCTGTTTTTACCACTACATCTCCCTTCTTATATGTCACATTCTACTGTAGAACGGTAGATATAGATATTACGAGAAAACGAAAATCGCGTTAATGGGCACACGGGCGATTAGCCTCGAGGTGGGCTCTAGAAGCACAACTAGGCTAGATTTCAACTGTGGAGAGATGGCCGAGCGGTCTAAGGCGCTGGTTTAAGGCGCCAGTCTCTTCGGAGGCGTGGGTTCGAATCCCACTCTCTTCAGAACTTTTTGCCCCTCTTTTTTTCATACAGACAAATATGACGAGCCCTTAATGCTCCCCCTCTATAAATATTACCATGTCATTCTGGCCGAGTGGTCTAAGGCGCAGCGTTCAGGTCACAGCCCACTTCTGTGTGCGCAGGTTCGAATCCTGCGCCCACGGAAGTGGACAAAATGGATGACAGAACTTTTGATGTTTCCGTTGTATTTGATTTTCTCCCAAATTCTCCTTTTTCTCATGTGATAAACTTTATCGATAAAATAGCGCTAATATTAAAACATTCTAAAAGTTTGTCTTTTTGATTGTTTCGCGTTAGTTGATTTGTTCTCTCGAATGTTGCGGAGGGGTACGGTAGGTGGCTGGGAAGTACGGTAGGTCGTCCGGTCAGTCAGCCATCCGCCTGCGAGCCGACCTTATCCGCGATCCACACCGAGAAGGCGCCATCGAAGAACGGTGAGCGGGCGCGCTCCGAGTGAGAGTGCGCAGTCAATGGGTACGGTAGGATACGGTTGCCGAAGAATACGGTAACTAGTAATACGCCAGAGGAATTAATCCTTTTTCAATCAAAATCAAGTGTTGTCTGATACCAATGCTAGGTTTTGAACAAAAGAGGAATACGGTAGTCAGAGATCATAGATCACCGACCGAATGAATCGTGTTGAGGGCGGCGTGCTGTGCTCCCGCCTCGTCGCTGTACTCGATCACGAGGTCCACCTTGCCAAGCACCTGCGACGGTACGATATCGATTACGGTACTCTATACGATGTCGGGTACGGTACTAATCAGAAGTACGGTACCTGGTGTTTATTCTCGCGGAAAGCGTACTCCGAAAGCGCCGTTAATGCAGATTTGTTACCGGAGTCCCTGAATTCTTATTGATGACGTAATCGATTGCGTAGTCATGATGCAATGCTTGCATCTTTCGTCATTCGGGTTACGAATCGGCTCGATTGTTTAACAATGAAGTAACCCTCACGCGTTCGATGGCACAGCGCCCACGTCCTTCGACGGCGTCATCGGCGCTTTGCTCTTTGCTTCTGGAGTACGGTAAGATCAAGGAGCCGAATACCGTACTCGCTTTGAACTCCTTCCAGCTGGGGCTAGGCGGGATGGCCTTGCGCGATTTTCTCGATTGTGCTTTACTCGTAGCAGGAGTCTGCGCCGAGCCAGGAGTCTGTGCCGAGCCAGGAGTCTGCGCCGAAGCAGGAGTCCCCGATCCCTGATACAGATTAATGATAACTGTAGGTTACTGTGGGTACCGTACCGCGGTGCGCGCCTTGAGCGAGGGCGAGGACAAGTTGGGAGAGTTCCTTTTCCGAAGATCTGCCCCACTCGGAGATTGCTGCCGCTTCCGATCACTCTCGCGCTCGTCCAAACTGCAATGGGTACGGTAAGCCGGCGCACTGTAGCAAGGCATACGGTAGCTACCATTCCCAGGTAGTCAGATGTGATGACTAGAGTACCTAGATACTAGGCGCGGCGCCTGAGTTGGCTGAGCAAACTAATTTCTGTCATAATTCTGTGTGCTTTCTCGTCAGATGGGTGAGAAAACATGGATGAAGCGAGTTATTTCTTCCAAAACCATCCTTTCAGTGTGGTACCAATCATACTGTAGCCAGGTACAGCTTCCGAATACGGTAGCTACCGTAACCACTCACGGAGCTGCAGCTGCTGCAGCTGCTGCCACCTCCTTCTCGTGATTCGCGCTGGTTGCCTGCTGTCCCTGCTACAGTATCCTAGTGAATGCAACTCGCAATGATCAATATTCACAGGCTACCGTACTCCTTACCGTACTACATACCGTAATTATTGGTGATCGCTGCTTCTTGCGACGAACGACGAACGAATTGTAGTCATCGGGTCGGGAAAGCAGCGGGAGAGGACTCTGCTTCGCTGCAATAGAGTACGGTAGCGAATACTGTTGGATACTGTAGGGAACGGTGGGTCATGCGCATGACTGCAGGAGCACCATGGTTCGGTGGGTCATCTTCTTGACCGGTAACTCAGAGGTACGGTAGCTCAGAGTTATGGTAGATTACCGTACCAGCGCGTGTGCTGGGCGCCTGCTTGTCGGGCGAGTTGTGCTTGGCTGTCGTTATGGCGGCGTCGCCTCCCTTGGGACCATCGGGAGGAGGAGTAGGATGAGGCGCAGTCGACGTTGCTGGGAGGGGATACTGTAGGGTGCGGTAGAAGTCGGGGTATGGTAGCTGGATACGGTAGGTACGGAATTGTTCAGAAATGCTGGTTACGGATGCGACTCACGAAACGCTTGTTTTGTACTGTGCTATGTACGGTAGTCGTTAGGAAGGGAGTACAGTAAGATGATAGGGGTACGGTAGTGTAGGTTACGGTACCTTCCTTCGATGTGCCGGCCGGTGCCGTCTCTATAGTTGAGAAGGACAGCAGAGTTTGATCATCCTTCTCAACCTGAAAGTTGATCTTTCATCTCTGTACCGAAACCAGTCCTGCTACAGTATCCCAATGAGCCCCAGTAATCAATAAAACATTCACATGCTACCGTACCACTACAGTAATCACTTACCCTCTTGACGCAGTCGATTATCAAGAGCGGTAGGATGGCGACTGCTGCAGCGAGGAGGTAGATCATTCCAGAGCCCCGATTATCGATTGGGGATCGATCGATCGATTCGGATTGGGCGGAGTCGTCTCTCGTCAGCCGCTCGCGACTAGTGGGAAAGGGGAGAATGGAAGGTGGAGGAGAATGAGAGGAGTGGTTTTTTTTACGTGCAGATGAGACAGTAATTGTCGGGCATTGAAAGTAAAGTGTAAAAGTTTAGTGTTGAATGTGCTATATCGAACTGACTAACTAATAGGCAAGATAGCGTAGGATCTTGAGAAAGCGCTTCAATTTATGATGGAGGATACCTTTACTGACGTGGAATCAGGTTCCGACTTCCTCTCTTGCTGCCACGCCCCGTCGGTGATGGCTTATTCAAAACTTGGTCGCCCGGGACCAGTGGGGGAAAACTGGCGGGGGCGATACCATCAGGGGACGGCCGTGGCTGGATATCGCACAACACTACTTGCGGATCAGACCATGATAGCCTGGCTACGGGAGTGCCCGTATCCCCGCCAGATATACCGCCGCGATTTGTGGAGGAGACACCTCATAGGCGAGGTGCGCTCTAGCCGCGACGGGAATGAGCGCTAGGCGGAGTAGAGGCGGAGGGATTGGGGGAGCTTCGCGAGTAGGGACGCTGCAATGCAGATGAAGTGCACATCGAGGGCGAATTATTGTTTTTGTTCCTTACGAGATGAGGAAGCCTTGAGTAGATAGGTCAAGGCTTTTCTACTAATTCGAGGCCATATCGATTCTCCTCAGAGAGGAAAAGATGAAATTCTACTTCAGAGCTTAAAATCGATATGAATCACGCACTTAGCATCCCATTCATGGAATTCTAAAAGAAGATAGCTGGTTTTCAATTCGAACAAAAGATTTCAATTAGAATAAAAGGTTGGTGCTAGCTAGCTTTTTCCATTCGATTATGATTCTCCTCTTCCTAATCCTCCCTCCCTCTGGCTTCAACAGACGTCCTGAAGACCCATCTGGAATCTCTCGTCGATTACGCCGTCAATCCCTGCGATGATTTCTACTCGCACGTGTGCAACAATGAATTCGCCGATCGCTTCATTAGCAAAAATTTGACGTTCTTCTTTAATAAGATCGCCAGAAACTTCCGCACGAACGTAACTGAACACAACGAAATTCTGGTAAACATTATTTTTTATTTAATTAAATAATAGTGAATTCAGTTCGAAACTAGAAAGATGTACGGTGTAAGCAGCGAATCTATCGAGAAGCTGAATTATGAGGAATTGGCTAGGGAGAGGTAGATTAAGAAAATATGTCCTCATGATGACGCATCGAAGGTGCGGGGACGACTTGGCCTGCTACCTATCCGATCGGGAATATTACAAGCACAAGCTTCTCGAGTTCGGCAAAGTGCTCATTAGAGAGGTGTAGGAAAATAAATTTCGATTATTCAATTAAGTTATTTTGAATGAATATCCCGGTGAGGATGTGGAAAAAGAGATTGCTGACGCAATCGCAGAGACAACTACGATAATCAAAGTCATTTTTGGTGTTTTCAACGACAATCTGCTGAAGGAAAATCTGCCCCTCTTCAGCGTAACTTAATTTTAAAATTTAATTTTTTTTTAAATTAATTTGTTAACTATTAATAATATTGATTGAGGACGTTCTCGAAGACCTTGATATGTATGGCGTGATCTTGAGCCGAATTCAAATGATCGAATTCCTCCAATGCAATAGCACATACAGCGATTTCCATGACATCGTCGAGTTCACAACTCGAATGAAAAAGGCGATGAAGGAGAAGATTGGAGTGAGTATCTAGTACAGTACAAACTAGTGATGCCAAATCGGCGAGCGCTCTCCTCGTTTCACACGCTCTCTCTGACCGGTGAGAGAGCGTGTGAAACGAGGAGAGCGCGCGCCGATTTGGCATCACTAGTACAAACAGCAAATAGTTGTCTAAATCTGGAGGGCAATAGGGGAGAGAACAGGAAAGATTAGAGAAACTCTGTTTAGTTCCCATCATTTTTCGATAATGAAATGCTCAGAACAAATTATTGTAGATTTTTACTCCATAATGGATTCACCATAATTCATACAATTGTCATAATCGCAAAAGTTAAGAGCTCGGCCTGGTTGCATCAAGACGAGATTAGCAGAGCGGAACTCGGAGTCATCCTCAAACGGGTTGAATCGATCGAAGTTTATCACGATTTGGATGAAATCGATCGAAATTTGACGACACTCCTGGACCTGGAGAGAGAATTTCGGGAAGAATACAATGAACGCAATGAAAGCAACAGATATTGAGAGAAGAAACGGTACTAGGCCCGATGAGAACCCATCGGATGAGAACCAAAAAAACCCCTTCTCCATCATGTTCACAGTAAGTTCCCGGAGTCGAAAATGCTTCTGTGAAAGTCCTACAGAAGGGTTTCTTTTTTGGTTCTCATCCTGTGTAGCGCCGAAGAAACCCGCTAAGAACCAGCAATTTTTAAAGAAGCACCGGCGTCGTTGAGCTCGACATATGCTTCCGTCATATGGATGCGGTTACTGTAATGACGAACAATCACCCAGAAGTAATTGATTCGCAAAGACGAATTAAATAATTAATTAATTAATTCTTTATCAAGAAGAAAATCCCTTTCCTTTCACAGCTCTTTGACTATTTTGCCCGGATTTGTAACCAATTTGTGGGTAATGCATTCTACTCCCCGACTAACGCCATCACTATATTGGCTCCATTCCTCTTCAAGGAGTTGGTCTCTTCCGATCTTATTCATGAGGCGAGTTATTCTCATAATTTTCACCACTGGTTATTCCGATGGTAATTCCCCTGTTTTACCAGTTATACGGTATAACTTACACCACTGATTCCCGTCTTCAGCCCCTTCTTTCTCACGCAATCATCGCTCATGAGCTATTCCACTCAATGTTCACTAGCGCATCCTCCACTCTCATCGACGTGTATGGAAAGAGAGGCGAATGTCTCAAGGATCACTACTCGAAAACGTGCTCGAGTTTCGGAAAGGTAAGGGAAATAAACAGTGAAGGTTTGAGCTGTGCTAGTATGTGCATATTTTATATTGGTTAGAAAACACTAGTTGACTATTACATGAGCGCTGGAAAACTCGGTTGCGAAAGGTAACGAAGCACTTTGAACAGCAGGGATACTTAGTCCTTGCAGCAGTCGGCCTCACCGCACTACATCGGATGAGAACTATGACATCATGCATCCTTTGATATATCAAAGACGGCAACGTCATAGTTCTCATCCGACCTAGTGCCGCTTCACCGCACTTCACCACATAGAATAGTTGTCTCATGACGAAAATCGCTTGAAATGCTGCACCATTTAACGTTTTTACCTGAACGGAAGATGCGCGAGGCATGGCTTCACAATCTATGAAGACGGAGCAGATGCTGAGGGATGGCGTCTACTGTACGATTTGTTCGAGAAGGACCACTCCGATCAACTGGTGAGGCGCCTCGATGATCCCTTCTTTTGATGCACTTTATCACCATCAATGGGTAGAATGAAGAGACGAAAACAAACATTTCAAATTCCAAAAATATTAGAAAATGACACTTTTAGGATCAACCGATGGGGGTGAATGGAATCACTCTGCATCAGGCATACTTCTACTTCACCTCCATCTCGTGGTGCCAAGACAAGGTTCGATATTTAACCCCTTACTCGCAAACATGATTACTTGTAGAAGGGGCACGGTAGCCTGTTCTCCATTACGGTCAGATATCGATAGAAAGAGTACATTGAAATACTGTAGTCAGTTATTGATACTCCTGGGTACAGTATTGCAGCGGGTTGGTCACCGCGTGGAGGACAAGCACTCTTCGGGGCATGTGAGAGTGAACGGCGTCGTCTCGCTCATGCCCGAGTTCAGCAGAGCATTCAAGTGCAAGAAGGAAGACAGAATGTACACGGAAGAGAAGAAGTGCCAAATCTTCGAGAACAATTTCCAGTAATGCTGATAAACTCAACGCTGATCAGCCAGAATACTTTTTTCATTCCCCTTGAATGCCATTTTTACATTTATCAATCTCAATAGTCAATCGCATCAGCACTAAAAAGCGGGGATGGGGAGAGGTAGCTGTGTTCTTTCTCAATTCCAACAAAATATCGATATGAAGAAGGTAATCCGGTATATAAAAAGAAAACTGGCCTACCTGACTCGTATTTTACACGTGCCCAGTCAAGCCCATAGCGAGTTTCTCGTACTCCTTTTCTTCATCCTTCTTTATAGTGAGACCTCCACCCTAGGGCAGAGGGACTGGCCCACTGACAGAACTCAACACTTGATAGTGGCTAGAGCAAGGGACTGGCCCTCCGCCTCGGCGCGGAGTCGAACTAGCGAGCATAGGGTTGTCAGCCCGACGTCTTACCGGCTGCGCTACCGAGGCAAGGGACGAGGGAGGAGAAATGCATTTGCATACCACGAGGAGAGAGCGCACGATAGACGCGCCGGGGCAGAGCTTTTTTTCTCTTCTTGCCATCTGTCAATTCTGACCTAATCGGCTCTTTACGAGAAGATATTTAGTTGTACTTTCTTTCCATTCTCATGTCGAAGAGACCAAAGATCAAACTGTAAAGGTCAAAATGAAATATATACCTCTATCAACAAGGCCTTCTCCGTCTGATTCGAAAGGCAGAAGACCTGCTGCGGCGCACTTGTCATGGTACTAGGGAGAACTACGGTGTCATGCCGCCGTTGAAAGATCAAAGGCGGCATGACGTAATAGTTCTCATCCGACATGCAACGGGATAGAGTACAACTGTGAAAGGTTCACATGCACAACTAATGCCTGAATATCTCACAAATTTGAAACTTTGTGTATACCACTGAGAAGGCTATTATGAACTGAGAAAGTAGAATGAGAACGTGTGCGATTTGCGTGCTCTCAAACTCTGTTTGAGGCCATGAGTATATTTGCCACGCTCATACATCGATATTGCAGTTGAAGAAGATCTATCCGAGAACTGAGCATAAAAGATAAAACGAAAAATTCTAGCACCAGCCGGTTGTGCCACACCTTTCTTTGGCAGTTCATCCGGAGCGACGACGCTATCTGGACCACTAGATAGTGTGCAAGCAGGATGGGGCTAGCCCATCCACCCCGGGGCAAAGTCGCACCTGCGGACGTCGGGTTGTCAAGCCGACGGATTACCGCTTGCACCACCGAGGCAGCCAGAGGTAGATCAGAGGGGGGTTATATAGCACGAGGGGATAGCGCGCGCAAGATGCACCGGTCAGAGAAAGGGGCGGACTATGCACAATTCCCCAAAATCGAGCGCCCACGCTGCAGCATTTTCACACTTTTGCACCATTTGTTCTTGTTTTTTCAGGAGTCATATCCCTAGTATGATTTCCGTTATTGTGGAACACTTGCTGAATCCTTCTCATTCTCGTTTAAAATATAGAAATGAAGAGATCAAAGATCAAAATGATTTCCGCTTGCGTAAGAAAAGGTGAAATTTAAAGAGCACAGATAAAAATGAGATCTGAAGAAGGGAGCGAATATTTCCATGAAAGGGGTCTCACTTGCTCATTTGATTCAAAGTGCAAAGCAAATATCACGCGACCATGATCGAATTTGCACTTTTTGTTGGCTGCAAGGCACCTATGATTTGCGTGCACCCACTGTCTGGAGCCCCGCTTTTCTAAGTGATCTTTTTTTTGTTTCACCAACGATCGACATATCAATTAGCACTAGAGGGTCTCCGGGTTATATATGTATTTTTTTATTATCGACGCGATATCTGGACTATCGTTTTCATTTGCTCCTCAAGTCCCTTTGTGGAATGGCTGAAACCTAAATGCAAAATGATTTCTCGTCTTTGATTGATCTTTTTCCGCTCTCTGATTTGCTTTCTAATTGCTTAGTTCTCGATCGAATATTCATTGTATACTTGAGCCGACGAATTCTTGACGCAGCTTTGATATCATACATGATCTCCAATCGCAATCCTAATTCTCCCCTTCCTGACATAAGAAGAGAAGCCTCGACACTCCAATTTCACGCTCCTCTGACTGACGAAAAATCACTCGAGATGTAGAGGGTCGCGCTTCCTTTGTCAATCCTAATCAGTAGTAGAGCACTTTTAATCAGCACTCGACTGTTTTCTGGAATTCTTTTATTGCTATTTATTGATAATAGTCAACGACCAACCATCGTATTCATTGGCCCCTCAATTCCTTTTGAGCAATTGCTGAAACGTAAATCCACCTGCATTCTCATTTTGACTCAATGGTTTCGAATCTCCGCTTTTCCTTATCTTGTTTCTCCCTCGATTAATAATGGTTGAACAGAGTCAAAATATTGATTCCTCATGGCACAACTTTCGATCTCTGCTATTGATTCGCATCTGAATCCCTATTGATTCTCCCCATCTCTCCCTCCTTTTGCTGCTTTCTCTTGCCAAAACATTGCTTGTCAGTGACGCAGCTGACCCGGCACTGCTCTGACTCTCCTCAATTTCCACGCTCTCTAGCAGGTTAGAGAAAGCGAGAGAGAATGCTGATAGGAGAGAGTCAGATGAATACTCAGGCGTTTTCTTATCAGCTGCTATCGCCTGTAGTGTTCCTTCGCGCATCTTTCCTAGGTCGGAACGCATGACTTCGTGAGACACTCTTCATTTTGCATGCTGTCTCGTCGATGAGGTTGATAGCACGCAGAATAATGAGGGTGCAACGTGAGCGAATTACCCAGCACCCGTGGAATTATTTGAATTCGCGCGCGTGCCTGATCACGACAAAATGAGTGAGAGAGTATGCAGAAACGAGAGAGTGGTCGTGATCAGGCACGCGCGCAAATTCAAATAATTTCATGGGTGTTGGCAACTTTAATACAGCGTTATCTCTCGCTAGACTGATTGGTGAGAGAGCACGCAAAATTTTGGCATTCAATTTTTGCAAAGCCATCGCCAGCTGAAAGAGGTTCTCCTCTATTTGCGTACTCTCTATGTCAGATAATTCGAAAAAAAATGAGGTTTTTACTTGAGAATGTTCCGCCTTTACTCTGTTTATTTCTCTTTAATCGCCTTTTCTGTGCCTGATCCGGTGTATAGAGCACACTCTTTGTGCTTGTGCAATCAGCGTTTCATCGTGACAAAGAAACGAGTCGTCTATTGCCTGTTAGAATGGCAATCCAGAAAAAATTGAGTTGTTGAACACTGCTCTAACACAATCTCATCTATTCGAGCAATGGTCGGACTCGCCTCATTTAGAACACCCCCTCTCGCAACTAGGGTTTCCCGTTTCGGGTAATTTTGGGTAACTTTCTGGTATGTTTCGTGCGTTTTATATAACTCATGTTATATAACTCATGAGCGTATCAGTTATTTAGAGCACCTGAAACATATCTAAAAAATGCCAAAAAATTACCTGAAACGGGAAACCCTACTCGCAACTTGGAGAATTCGAGAAAGCATACACACATTGGAGAGTCTACTATTCTTTCTCCTCTATTCTTTCATTTCTCTTGTTTATGTGTGAGAGAGCACGAGAAGATAAGAGAGTGCGCTTTGCATTCGCCTTCTTGTTGCTTCATTTTTGCGTGCGCCCGAGCGTGAAAGAATACTGATTGTGAGAAGCGACTCTCTTCATTTCCCACACACTCTCGCCTGTCAGACAGTGCGAGAGAGAAGGTGAAATGGAGAGAGTCAGGGAAAGCGAATCAGACTCTCTCCCAATTGCACGCTCTCTCCTTTTCTCTATCCTGCGAGATAGTGTGTAAAATGAAGAGAGAGGAAAATCAAAGAGATATTCTTCGTGCGCACCGAGAAAGAGATGGCAACGCGAGGACGGCAACGAGAACTGGTTAGGCGGCTGAGTCAATTCAGAAGCATGTGAAGACGCGAGAGAACGAGCGGAACGAAGAGACCGGGCAGACAGTCAGACGAAGAGTCGAGAGAGCGTGCTGAGACGAGAGACGGGCAGAGAAAGAGAGACGAAAGAGCGAGAGAGAATGTACGGCTCTACATCGACGCTGCAAGAGTGCGCGGAGCTCGACGATAACGGCAACAACCGGCAGATGTTTTCGAGGTGAGGCTAGTTGCCGGATGTGAGGACCGGATTTGACGGCTGTAGGCGAGAGAGCATGTGAAATTGAGAGGGCGCCTCGCAGGTTTGTCTTTGGCAAGAGACGCGCGAGATATCGGCGATTGAACTGGGAGGACGAAGAGTCGGGCCTGCTGGAAAACATTGAGGCGAGTGATCTTTGATCTTGTTGTATGCGAGTTTTTGCACTTTTCGCTTATTTCGTCGTTGTCTTCATAGCTAGAAGTTCCTCTCTGCTATCTTCCCCATGGAGAATCACAGCCCGAATGTGCTCGTTGATCTTTGATCTTTCTCTATTCCAGCTTCCGGTTAGTACACGTGGATGCAGTGTGAGTGATAGGTGCGCGTTTCAAAGCACTCACATTTTCCGGATAGACAGGGCGAAATAGTGCGCGGATTGGAGAGAGTCCATTGTTCTGCAGTCTGAATGCGCCTTTGTTAGATGGAGATTCCGTCTTTATGTTAGGGGTCGCTTCACCAAGAAATCTGCGAAATCATATGAAAAGAGCCAATTCTAGAGAAGCCCTGTATGTCTTGTCCTGTTGGCATGCTCCGGTGTCGGTTTTCCACTCGAGATTGCACTTTGCTTTCATGTCCCCCTATTTCTCTCTTCATCCGCGCTCCTTTCGCACGATTCGCCCCTTCTGACCATCTCATCTCTAACGTTCTCTCACCAAGCAGAGTGAGCGAGAGAGCAGGGAAAATGTAGAGAGCAGCTTTGTCCCGGAAAGAAGCCAGAAAGGGCGATATAACCGCTAGCCCGTGGCAATTCCGAAGGGAGACTCGAAGTCTCGAAAAGAGCGATAGAGTGCGGGAACTTGAGAGGGTGCAGAGAGGAAAGGAGACGATTAATGGACAAGCGAGGGAGGGAATGAACTCTTGGACTCTTGCAGATCTTATAATTTGCCTGCTCAACTTGGTCTTAAAAGGGGAAAAAGGGAATCAATAAGCCTTGGTTACGGTATATCATCATGGATACGGTATTTTCGCACATTCTCGAAAAGGGTGTGGGACGTCATCACTATGAGAGTTAGAGGAGCGGATGATAATGTGGGAAGCAGCTCTCTCTGTTAGCACGCTCTATCACCCGATAGGACGAGAGAGTGCATGAAATGAAGAGAGCATGCGAAAAACGGGGATCGCTTGCATAAACTATCACTTGCGTAAGCGAAGTGCGACCAATTCTCGGCCCCATCGATTGCATTAGTGATTGCTTCCCTTGATTTCACGCATCGTCCCGTATTTTCGTCCGTGAAAATGACTAAAATATGCGAGGATCCGGCTTATCATCAAAATGCTGAGACGAGCCCGATAAAGAAATCCTCATTCTTTCCTAAGCATCCCGAGGTAAGGCGTCTATAGCAAAAAATTAGAAAAAATAAGCGAAATTTAGTTGTGTGAAAAAAATAAGAATTCTAAAACATGACCTAGCTAGGTCTAGTTGACCGGCCGCACTGCGCGAGTGCTGATTACTGTAGTCGAGACCTCGTTTTTCCTTGAAACCAAAATGGGCCTGTTTTGTTTTGATTCATCTTCTCGTTATTTGTGTGAATATTTTCGTTAATAATGCCTTTCCAGATGGTGGGCAGGTCCCGCTCGAGCAACAATTCGCGGGCGCAGTCGCCGCCTATGCGAGAACCGTTAGTTTTTCTCGATTTTCTTCCCTTTTCGATCCTTGTTCTTCATTAGTTTCCTCTTTTTGGCGTTTTATTCATATCAAATCTGAATAATCCGGCATTCTGGGCCGAGTTGCGTCACTTGCCTCTCTCTTTTGAAGGGAAGGGCGTCTTTGTTCGCGCCTCGAGCTAGCGTAGTAACAAGTTGAACTCTATTGCCGCTCTTTCTTTCTTGCTTTAGTCCCCGCTGCTGCATTTCCTTGAGGAAGTAGCTGCTATACGCGTGAATGAATGCGTACGCTAGGTGAGGAAAGGTGCGTGTTTGTTAATTCGTCTAAACAGAGCGAAACTCAGCACAGATGACTCATCATGTGTCAACCTCAAAGTGGTTTCCAATCAATCAGACAACGCCAATGCATTCCACTTTTTTGCTGCTTCTAGATTGCCCCATAGCCCTTTATTGAAAATCTATCTTTGGCAACAAAATTGTGTGTTTGACCAGCTTGCTCTCTCGACTTTTGGGCGATGTTGTCTCGGTGTTGTAAATTGGGGACCCGACAAGGCGGATTGCATTGCTCGTAGACAGACAATATTGTTTAAAATATATTTACATAATAATGATAATAATAATAATGTTTTGAGGATGACGAACTTCGACGAGTTGTTCGAGCAGATGCCCGACAGCGACCGGGAAGTGGGCGATCGACTGAGGCGGCATCTGCAGTTCTTCTTCATGAACCCGATGGAGAAGTGGAGTGTGAGTTGATGTTTCCATTCTGTGTTTCCATACAGGATTTTGTGCTGATGGTCAGATCGTATAGCCGGCGAGTAAGGTTGGGACAGGTAGTAGGGTAGTTAGGGTTCACTAATCAACATCACGCACTGACCAGTCAAAGTGGATTTTTAAAAAAAGGTTCTGTTCCTATCTTTTTGAAAGTAGTTTGATGCCGACCTCACTCAGTGGTCTCACGACATAACCACATTGTGTAGGTAACTTCTCAATCAGTTAAACTGAGATAGATTTGCGAAAAAAAATCTAAATACGTCATGGTCTATTTTTGCCACTGGTGATTTTTTCATAGTGTAGTCGTATCAAGATCACCCTCTCAGCAACTAAATTGTTTACTGCTTGCTTATCAATCCACTCTACTAAAAATACGAACTTGTTTCACAAATACTTTCCTCACTGATTAATTTGCAGGTGCGGCATCAATTCCCCTGGAAGCTGGTTCTGCAGATTCTCAAGATCGTCTTCGTCACTGCGCAATTGGTACTTTATTTATTTATTTTAAAATTAATTTATTTTTTGTTAATATTATATTTTTCCTGTATTGTGAAAGCTTCTTTTTGCGGGAAAGGGGTGGCAGGCTTTGAATGCAATGCGTTGTTCAGGTGCTCTTCGCCGAGCTGAGAATGTCCCATGTGGACTTCATGGAGGACACGACGGTTGTGATGAGGCACAAGTTCCTCAAGGTCAGGCTTTGCTATTATTATTCTTTTCGTGTAACAAGAATCACGCAATCAGCACGCGTAGTTGTCATAGGGAAGCTGTAAAACATGAATGTGAAGATTTGGATGCTTGTTAATAGTGCCTTATTAGCTTACTTGGACCTGCCCTGACTTACCTTACTCTACAGTATCTCCACATTTCTGTTCAGAACTGGGACGACGACCGGGACGCCCTCGAGTATCCTCCCTCCGAGGGTCGCTACTCGGTATACGATGGGAAGGGCATCTTCGAGCATCTCTCCTTTATCGTAAATGCTGTCAGTTGCCTTTGATCAATCAATCAATCGATCGATATTTGTCGATCGATATACGTCATGCGGGTATCGCAAGATGTCTTTGATACTCCTAGAGATCCTAGATCCTGAGATCTTTGAGTCATCTAGATCCTAGGGATTCCTGAATCCTAGAGATTCATCGTTTTGCTAGATGTTGTTTTTTTTCCATTAGGCTATAGAGCAGGATCATTTATATGGTGAGCACACTGTGATACTACTAGATATTCAAAATCCTATATCCTGAGATTCATGAACGCTGGAGATCCTGAGTCGATTAGATAATTGTTGATTGGGGGTTACCGAGCGGAATCGTTTGAGCAGATGAGCGATGAAATATGGTGTGAGGCTGAAACATATATTTTCCTTGTTGGTCAGAGCTGCGATATTGACCCTTGCTCTTGCAAAAAATACTTTGCATATTTAAATATTCTCATTTCAATAATTGCAGTACTACTCACTGCAAAACGAGTCGTTCGCCTCGTTCTCCTACGATCTCGCCCACTCGAATTCCGTGCGACGAGTGAGGGACACGAACGCGAGCCTGACTGCCGGCATCGGCTTCGATAAGATTCCCTACATGGAGGTGAGATCGGATTACGATAGGATACTGTATGGCGTGTTGAAGAATTATGTTTATCTAGTCCCGCTGCCCCCCGCCTTCGGCGGTGGCCCCGTCCTAGCGGAGTAGGTTTCGCAATCCCTCGTTTCGCAACTTTTGTTGACGCGCGATCTCTCTCTCTTCATGTTTCGCAATAATTTCGCAATCCGGACAAACGTACGGACACTGCGCTTTATATATAGGTATAGATATTTAGTGCAGAGATTGTCAACACGGTATTGGCAGAAATGCTCAAAGTTGTATTCGAAACGTGGTTGGAACGAGAGTCTGACGGTCAAGTTTCGCAAAAATGGCGGTTTTGAAAGGAATGCCGAACAATTTTTGGGAAATGGGAGATATGAGTGACTATCTGAGAGAACTAACCTTGTGCCGTACAGCGAAAAATAAAGAGCTGATTTTAAGATATTCTTAGGGGTAACGCGTAGAGTTCGAAAATCGACCTTAGAAAGCCGTATCGCTGACCCCTCATTTCCGGTGTCGCGCTGTAGCTGGGTGGTCGGTTTTTGTATCTTTTGAACGGCTCATCCAAACCTCATAAATGCATAGTAATTCTGAAAGATCTCGACGAAATAAGCATTTTTGCAGTTGGAAGTGTGGGGCTAGCCCATCTGTGAAAAAAGTTAAGGCCGTTTAAAATATTATTTTTTCCGTCTTTTCGACGTCCTGAAAAAATTTTTGGGAGGTGACGTTTTTTTCATTATGCTCATTACAATCGTCATGAAAAAGTACCCCTAGGGCCAACTTTTCTAAAAAAATTTCCCCGGCGATATTTCCTGAGGCTCGCAATATGCCGCAGTACAGATTCTCCGAAAATTCTAATCAACAACGTTCAACAGAAAAACACCACATTCACTCTCATCGAGTGTCATGGATGTTAATAGCTTATATTAAATATATTTTAAACATTTTAAGCATCTGAAATCGTATCTAAGTGGACATCAGCTTGATTGACGGTGGTTCAATTTGCTTTTACCCTGTTGTACACTTTTTGCCTTTGTTTTGACAACGATATCTCAACAATAAAAGGTACTGCAGGGAACATGTATTAAATATAATGCATATATGATATTATAATTAATATTAATTTGTTTCGGAACCATTCCTGTACATTTCAAGTATATAGTAGTGCGTAATTTACACATTCCGGATTTCTGCCACATTTATTCCTACTCGAAGCGGGCTCAAACTTAATTTTTAAGCGCTATAACGTGAAAATTCGTATTCTACGAGTGAAAATGTACCAGAAAAAAATGTTCAACAAATAAAATTTAAGAAAAAAATATTTTTCATATTTTTGCCCCTGGAGTAGCAGGGGGTGAAAATGTCGAAATTATGGATACATATGAAATCATAATATCTTGGTGTATTTTCACTCGTAGAATACGAATTTTCACGTTAGAGCGCTTAAAAATTAAGTTTGAGCCCGCTTTGAGTAGGAATAAATGTGGCAGAAATCCGGATGTGTAAATTACGCACTACTATATACTTGAAATGTACAGGAATGGTTCCGAAACAAATTAATATTAATTATAATATCATATATGCATTATATTTAATACATGTTTCCTGCAGTACCTTTTATTGTTGAGATATCGTTGTTAAAACAAAGGCAAAAAGTGTACAACAGGGTAAAAGCAAATTGAACCACCTATATTTAATATAAGATATTAACATCAATGACACTCAATGAGAGTGAATGTGGTGTTTTTCTGTTGAACGTTGTTGATTTGAATTTTCGGAGAATCTGTACTGCGGCATATCGCGAGCCTCAGGAAACATCGCCGGGGAACGAAATTTTTTGAGAAAAGTTGGTCCTAGGGGTACTTTTTCATGACGATTCTAATTAGCATAATGAAAAAACGTCACCTCCCAAAATTTTTTCAGGACGTCGAAAAGACGGAAAAAATTATATTTTAAACGGCCTTAACTTTTTTCACAGATGGGCTAGCCCCACACTTCCAACAGCAAAAATGCTTATTTCGTCGAGATCTTTCAGAATTACTATGCATTTATGAGGTTTGGATGAGCCGTTCAAAAGATACAAAAACCGACCACCCAGCTACAGCGCGACACCGGAAATGAGGGGTCAGAGATACGGCTTTCTAAGGTCGATTTTCGAACTCTACGCGAAAAGTTACCCCTAGGGACATCTTAAAATCAGCTCTTTATTTTTCGCTGTACGGCCTATAGGTGAAATTGCTCAGTTCTCTCAGATAGTCACTCAAATTCAGTTAATGCAACGTGTGAATGCGGTTACAAGGTTCACTGTTTGAGATTGGATAAATTATTGATTTAAAAAAATTTAAATTAAATTATTTTCGAAAAAGCAATATTCTTGTTACAGGCGTGCATCGATCGGATCGCCAATGTGTCGGTGTACAACAACACGTACGAGTTCGACATCAACGATGTTTACGGTACGTTTTTCTTCGTCTATTATTGCACTTACACTCCATCTGCGGACTGCTGGTTACATTATATACCATTAGTCTAGTCGTGCTGTGATCTTCAATAATTTTGCCAGAATTTCGTAGTAAATTTTTGCTTTCTAAGCTAAATTTGTTTCAAACCTATTAGTTTCGGGCCGCGGGTAGTGTTGAATATAGCCAAGTGATTATGGGCAGCTTTGGTGAAGCCCTCGAAAATTAAAATAAAAACATAATTACAATTTCAGAGTGCACCTCGCTCAACTTCACCTCGAAGGAGGTGGAGAGGATCAGGGAGGACGATATGGCGATCGTCGATATTCTAGCCGTGAGTGCAGATCGATAATCAGAGAATAATGTTGTCATTATATACCACTTTGCGGATACCCTACCCAGACGGAGAGCGGTGTTAGCATCATTTATCGATTTAACGACTGATCACTTTTCAGCAACGCAAGATCACCTTCCGCGCTGAGGACGCGCTGCGGATCTCGAAGGCGACGATCAAGATGCGTCTGCGGACGATCCACTTCTCGCCGGTGACGAGCGACCAGCGACCGGAGTGCTATCTGATCAAGGTGAGAGGGAGGTGGGATATCCGAGTGAGGAAACTAAAAAGTGATAGGTGCGCTGTCTTTTTACATGTGGTATGTTATCATTTAGCGAGAATACTGCTTATGTTACAAGCCGTTTTTTCTATTTGTCCTTTATTTGATAGCACGATTAGGATCTCCCATAATTTGTAGCTGATACATAGCCTTTATGTTTCTGAAACACGAGACTGCATTGTGACTTGGTGATAAGCTTTTGCTTTCCAGATGAACGTGGTCTTCGACAATTCGCACCACACGGGCCAAGTGCACATCCTCATCAACAACGTCATCTCGTACGTCAGCGAGTGCAACGGACGAGTGATCAAGGGTGAGTTGGGGGATGGGTACTGTAGTCAGGGGGAACGGATACTGTAGTCAGGGGAGTGAGTACGGTAGTCATGAGGTAGTCCTGTACTCAATCTTGGACGGACAACATTGTTAATAAGGAGTACCAAATATGGTCTAATCAGCGCGCAACGCTTTAGCTCACGATATGGTAATCTTGTGGTACGCGAAATCTCCTGGTGAAAATGTTCACTGTGGTAAATCCAAATAAGAAATTCATAGAAGTATGTATTGTAGTTCTGATAAATACAGTACACAACATAGTTTAGAATAATCTGATAAATACAGTACACAAGAAAGATTAGAATAATATAGTTTGTATTATTATAATTATCCGCATTTTAGGCGACTCGATCGCCTGGGACACGATCGTGATGGGTATTCTGGACGTGTGCGTGCTCGTTCTCTCCGTCGCCTCCTTCGTCCTCTGTCTGAGAGCACTCATCAAGGCGCATCTACTCAAGAGTGTGAGTTGAACTAATAACAATAACAATAAAAACAATAATAATAATAGTAAGATTAACAACAAGTTATCTGCTCAAGAGTGTGAGTGCAACTCTCACCTTTTCATTTCCTATTTTTGCTACCGGGTCAAGTTCCTTCGGGAGCTCGATTCTTGCATTAATCTTAAATGTGTTGGGGAATTTATTGTTTAATTTTTTTTTCGTACGAGTCATCAACCTTGTATTTTAATTTAAAAACCAGGACGATTATTTTTCATCATATGAGGCATTAATTAAGAAGGTGAAATAGTAAAAAAGTTCAATTGCAGCGCGCCGAGGAGTTCTTCGATCAGGCGCTGAAGCTGAAGTTGTCCGTGTCGGACAAGCTGGACTTCCTCAATCTATGGTGAGTAAAGGTTATTTTGAAATTTCTGCACAGGCTCTGACAACATTTAAGAAATGTATTATTGTTAGTTTAACTTTTCCTACTAGGCTACTACCGGTATACCACTAGCAAGGCACCTATATCAATTCGTCTGTGATCCCGTCGAAAATTTCTTGATATTTTTATAATGACCCCTATCATCGGATCTAAAAGAAGTACTTGTAATTGTGTTTGGGCAATTAGTGAAACTCAAGTGTGCCTAGAATGTATGAATACAATTTAAATGTGACGCCTTCAGGTACGTGATGATCGTCGTGAACGACACGTGCCTGGTCATCGGGACGATCGCCAAGATATCCATCGAGTTCAGGGTACGGTAGTTACGGTAGAGATTACGGTACTTCGGTTACGGTAGTTTTGAGTGAGTCTGTAGATCGAAAATTAATTGAGATTTTTTGCAAACGATTGGTTAGTCATTGATTAATTGATTGATTAGGAATCCCTGATTCAGGACTTCGACTCGGACCTCTTCACTCTCACGGGCATTCTGCTCGGCACGGGCGCCCTGCTCGTGTACGTCGGCGTGTTGAGATACTTCGGATTCTTCGCCCAGTACAATGTGAGTAGAGATATTTATCGTCGGCCGGTGAGTTAGTGTTTGGTAGCCTGCATAGTTATGTCAAAGTGCGAAAATGGACAATATTATTGCCTTGGATTCCGACAAAATATTTGATTCATTTACCAGTCGAGTGTAGGTTTCACTGTTATTTGAACACTCAATGAAATCACCTTCTCGTAATCAGAACGCTTCTTGGTAATGTCTTTACACCTCAAAACTGGTCTAGCAGTGTTCTCCAGCTAGCCCAGTCTCGAAGACGGGATGCACTTTTACCGTTACCTTTTTTATCTTCAATTCTTCAGGTGCTGATCCTGACGATGAAGAAGGCGATTCCGTCGATCCTTCGCTTCCTCGGTTGCGCTTCGGTGCTGTACGGAGGATTCCTCATTGCCGGATGGGTCATCATCGGCCCGTACTCTATGAAGGTGACGAGGGAGCTATCTCACTAGTACTAGGCCAATATTATGAAAATCGATGATGGTCTGACCAATCAGAGTTTCTCTGTTTGTCTAGGCGGTTCACTGTACCAATTTTGACACTAAACATTTGTATCATAATTGCATTCGATGAACTTGTCTTCTTGTGGACTTGTCTTCGCAATAATTGCGATGAAATCAGTGCGTCTTTATTTGTTATATCTGGCCCCTATATTATTTTCCTCAAATTGCAGTTCCGTTCGTTGACGTCATCATCGGAGGCGCTCTTCTCGCTTCTCAACGGCGACGACATGTTCGCCACCTTCTACACCATCAACGACTCCAATACCGTAATCAAGGTGAGCGGTTTACTGTAATAAAGGTTAGGGATCGATCAATCATCCGGTATAGTATTTAATAGTTTACCAACGGCATGTGTTTGTGATTGTATTTTTTCTTCGAAACGGATGCGGTTATGGCGAGGTAGAATCATAAACATAGAAGCATAGTAGCTTTATCCTGCGTAGATTGTATGACATTTTGATTTCAATTTTCTTCTTTAGATGAATAGAAAGTCCGGTCCCTAATATATTTACTGGGAAGGTGTTAAAATCGGTTTGCGTCAATGTGGGACGCGGTAGGTAAATCACTCTGACGCACTCAAGGGGTTATTGGTAAGAGTGATATAGGGAATGACGTCACGGTGAGTAATCTCTCGGCTTATGCGAGTGATAGTCGACAGAGCATTACTCGGGTATGACTTGCATTTGCGAATGGTTATTTTTGGAATTGAAAAAATAAGGGAACAATCGATAATATGCAGGCTTAGTGATCGAAAAGCGTCGATGAAACGGCACTAACTCTCCCATGCACAAATCTCGCCGCCACCCTGGAGTATGCTTCAAAACTTGATCCATTTCTGAAACATATCCCAATCTTGGAGTGTGCGCTGAAACTCATCCGTTTCTCTCCTGAATTGTGCAACGACATTGTTGCTGACCACATTTGGAAAAACTCCTGTCACGATTCACGGCCTAGTGGTCTCAGGCACTGCAAATTGCCTCCTATGGCAGATCTTGAGGGGTGGGGTTTGAATTAAAAGGTGCAAAGCGGTATTGTTTATGGAAAATAGAATGGCTTAGGGGGACAACTGGTTATACCGTAATCCTACAATATCTGTTACCGTAATCCCGGCTCGTTGAGGTGTTCGGCTGCGCGTACATCTACATCTTCGTCTCGCTCTTCATCTACGTCGTCCTCTCGCTGTTCATCGCCATCATCATGGACGCCTATGAAGTCGTCAAGGCGAGTCTTTTTATTTTATTGTTCCGCGCGTTCATAAAATTCCGATCCGAATAAAGATAAAAAAAATTAATTGCTAGAAAGTGGACACCATTTGATTATCACGTGAGAATGTTGTTTCAATCTCATGGCATATACGCATGATGAAGCCTCACGGCGATTGCTTGCTCGAATCGTGGTTTAGAAAAAAAATAAATTGTCAATCTGCAGGATCGATACTCGGAGGGTCTGACGATGGAGAGATCGCTGCTCAAGGACTTTGTGCAGGCGAGATTTTTAAATATAATTCAGGTCGTTGTTTCTCCTACGTAAATTGTTCAAAATGTTATTTACAAAATTTGAGATTCCTTGACTGAAAGGGGCTCAGAATTGCTGGCTTTCAGGATTTGTCGAAACAAGAATCGTGAAGGAGATTCAATGTTCGAAACGCTACTGTTCCTTCGTTATATTCGACCTCACTTTTTTCGTAAATAATTTTGTTCCAACTGCAGACGTGTCCGCCTCCCGACCATCTCAACTCTCCCTCCACTCGCGCCGCCTACTCGCCCTCCAACCTGCTCAATCTGGGTCGGTGAGTGCGCTCCCTCTCTCGACGCACGATGACTGGCTGTTGGACTGACGAGACATTGATCTTTGATCTTTAATCAGTGATCTGCGATGTTTGGACTGAACTAGAGCATAGTATGATACGGAGTGATGATTGATCTTTGGTCGTTTCAGTGCCTACTAGTGATGCCAAATCGGCGCGCGCTCTCCTCGTTTCGCACGCTGTCTCGCTCTGTCTGACCGGTGAGAGAGCGTGTGAAACGAGGAGAGCGCGCGCCGATTTGCCATCACTAGTGCCTCAACTCGTTCTTTCTAACTTTTGTGATTCTGGCATGCGCACAATATTAAATGTGAGATTGAGTGAGTTGAGGACGGATAGTTGATCTTTGAGCTGTAGATTGAAAACCCATCAGCCCAGCCAGCATTAGTGCAGAGGAGTGCGAGTAGCGCAGCTTTTTATTGATTGATTTGTAGATTACTGTGGATTCGATGGTGTGTACTGTAGCGTCGTGTAGTGGTTACTGTAGTGCTGGTGGTGGTGGAAGTCTTTTCGGTTGCACTGGCTACTACCTTATGCTAATCCTGCTCTAACTTTCAGCAAATCGTGATGTTAAATCTATGTTTCACTCATTCGATATAGCAATTGGGGATTTGAGTGGCCAATGAAATCTTGGTATTGAGCTAACCATCACTTATCTAACTAACAGTTACTCGACACTCTAACAGCCACGATTTAGTTGCATAATTTTCGTATTAACGATACTAATCCTATTTTTTCCGCAACAGGTCAATGAGGTTCAGAAGGAGGTTCGGATTTTCTGTATTTTACATATTTTTATGTGTTCTGAACTTTCTGGGAACCTGTCTCACAATCCTTCCACACCCCTCCGCTATACCATATTTGTTGTACACCTATCCTCTATATATTCGCACATTTACCCAAAACTTTGGATATTCTGGAGGCTATATCGGCCCACATTTCGTATTACAGCAGTGAATCAGTTAACACCGATGCTGGCTCCTTTCTAGGATTGAAAAAATAGTACAGTATAGATTGGAGATTGACCCAAAAATATATCTTCCTCACATATTTCAATATCTCGATCAATATTGTAACGTATTATTCGTGATCAGCCTCCAATCTCGATCTCACGCTGCATCCATGCACCAATTCCTCCTCCCTCCTTTCACTAGTTTACCTGATCTGGGCTTCAGATCGGTCTCATCTATTCTCGATCTGAGGTCTTGCAATGCTTCCTGCCCTTTCTGTTGTCCAAACAATCCCCTCCATCGATCGATAATCCCTGGCCTAGCCTATCAATAATCCCACCTAATCAATCGATAATCACGCCAAATCGATAACATCTCTCGCCTCGTTCAGCAGCTGGGAGCGACTCGAGTAGCAGCGTGCGCACGCTGCGCTTCCTCGATCGATTGAGGGATCGAATCCTGGAGGCGACGGGCCGCGGAGGAGGAGCATCCAGGCACGTGCAATCGATCGATAATTAGCTACCGTATCCTGGCGCCATGTTGGAGTACGGTACCTGGATCGAAGAAAGTCGCTAAGAAGAAGTTGTAACACCCACACGCTGAGTTTCTTTATCTTTTCGCAAGTTTGCAAGTCGGCAAGAAATAACCCGAAATCAACCAAACACAGATTTGGGGATGTGATCTTTGACGTTTACTGAGATTCTAAGTTGATCTTTGATCTCTGCGCAGGTTTGCCTCGTTCACGAACCCGCTAGACGACTCGGTGCCCCCTACGCCTGCTGCAAACTCCGCCCCCTCGACCCCGCCCCCTTCTGCTAACGAGCGAGAAATGACCAATTTCGCGTTCGATCCTCGCCAACCTGTCTAGTTTGCTGCCAATCTGCTTAGCCCCTCCCCTTATTGTAGTTACTCGTAATCTTGCTGTAGTTTGATGATCTGAGCCCCCTCTGTAATCACTCACTTTGTACTACTACTGTTGATAACTTTGTGCTAATTTACCCCTGCCAAATCTCCAGAATAGATCTAATAGAGTATTATTATCTAATTTGCATGTTTTTATATTCATTAGAAAATTGTGTGTGATATTTCTGTAATTATGCGCGTATGGATCCTCTCCTTCCTCAGTTGTGATACTGTAGCACCACATGTGTTTGTCTTGATTATCGATTTTCTCCCTTGATGCTATTTTTTCCCATGTCAGGAGGTGCAATGTCTAACTTATTCCCAGGCCGTTCACTGTTTCTGAAATTATCCATCTCTTCCGGGCAAACCACTGTTGTGATCCGTAGTAACCGAGACCAGTAACAGTTTCATATCTTTCCGGATTCCTTTTGTGAGATCCCAGTAGTTGCAACACCCATTTACTAGCATACTCATTCACCCAGTTTGTGCTTCCTTCTCCTCCAATGATTCGTGTGATCCTGATTTGCTCATTTTCCTAGACGGAAAACTACCGTAATCCACCCAAATAATATCCAATGGTTCACCGCCATAAACTCACATACTTTCACACCTTTTCTTACTTTGTTCACAGATTATCGCAATAAATAATTAACTAATCAGTTTGTGATAAGAAGAAATCTCAAGTGTCTGAATCGCTGACTGTACCTTTGAGAAATGTACAGTGCCTTAAGTGTTGGTTAATATGTAATCAATCGATAATTGGATTTCTTAGATTTATATCGATAAGATGGACTTCTCCAAGCAGACTGACGAGAAGAAGGCACACTACTGCAAGAAGTTTGTGGATACTGTAATCTTACCGTAACCTTTATCGTTCGTAATTATAATGGGTGCAAAACAACAGTAGTCTACAGAACATAGTGTGATCCACCGTACCCCGTAGTGTCCCTGATTCAGGTACACGATCATCGGCTGCTTCCTGCTGCCGTTCGTCTGGCTGACCTCGCTGGTCATCTTCACGCCCTTCGCGCTCCGAGGAGAACCCTCCGCGCATCGAACCACCGTGAGGAGATGCCTGGCTGCGAGTGCTGTCGGTCAGTTGATAATCGGATTGTGGGCCTTCTATAGAACTTCAGTTTTTTTGTTATTTGGCTCTGATTCTGCTCTGCAGCCAATATTTTGTATTTCAACAAGTTTACCGCCGATCTAGTCGATTACCTACTCTCTAACTTTAGTTGGTTGTGAAACTGGAACGTGGAAGGCAACATAGCATAATTTGTATTCTTGTTTTTTTGCGCCGACTTCAACTCCACTGTGCTCGATAGGTTTCTCGAAGTATTTACCTTTAGTGTGAAATCACCTTTAAAAATTAGTGTGAAATCAAAGCCGCGGGGAAGCTTCGAATGATTCTTAAGAAGGAAGATATTTCACGCTCACCAAGAGCGATTGATGAACGGTGACCGTACCACAGTCGGATATTAATCAAAATTTCTTCGTACATTGCAGGCGTTCTCCTCTGGACATCTCTGCTCGTCGGCTGGGAGTCCGCCTTCCAGCACTACCGTAGTCTGCACGCGGTCTGGACGGAGAACTGGGCCTTCCTGCTTCCCGTCGGGAAGTTCTGAGCACCCTGAGTACGGTAGCCCTCCCCCATCTATCGATCCATTCCCACTCGTTCCGTCATTGTATACGCTTACTCGAATGATATTTGGTCTCTTCAACTATACTACGTGTATGCTAGCACCCGAAGCTGATCTATGTATTTGTTTCTCCACTATTTATTGTTTCAATCTAGTGCTCCCTTAGTTCACAGTAATTTCGAAGTGATTTGCACAAAGTGCAATACTCCCCATCTGTACTTGTCATTTGATTGTTTCATGAGATGAAGTCTCGAGTTGCACGAAATTTTAAACTTTGCACGTTACACACAATCGGTTCACTCGTTCCGCAGTGCTATCTTGAATCGGTGATAGCATAATCAGCGCGCATTTCGAATATTTGGCATGGCGATTCAGGACTCCACGCTTTTGATAATATCAAGAGGCAGATGCTCTTTTCGTTTCGTCTTTTATATCTGGTTCTCGCTTCATGAGAACGCGCGAGCAAGAGAGAATCGATCAAATTCCTCTGGTGCCCAAAACACAACGAGGCTTTTTGTTAGTTCGAATCTGTGCTCTCACTCACTCGGGTTTATGGTTTTTGTTTGATTCTCCAATGTACAGTTTTGCTAGTTCGAACCGTGATCGCGCTCTCCACTTCGCGCAACTTCCTGCTCTAATTGATGGGAGAACGTGCAGAAAAAGAAAAGACGGGAAACTCCAGCGTGACTTTTCACTTTTAACGTTACCGGACGAGGACAAAATTGACCCCCTATTTTTTGGTACACTTCAAGAGGAGGAGCACGGACGGATTCCCATCGTCTCGAGTGATCTACCGTCAAGAAAGCCCCGCTGTCTGCGTTGTGAGTTCCTAACCGGCGCAAGTCAGGTGTTCGGCGGCAGGATGATCTACTTCGATGCTCAACGGAGATCCGTCACGATCGTCCCTACAGTTGACCAGAGAAGCCAAAGAAGATCCCATCCCTTGACCTAACGACGCTCTGAGACCGAAGATCCCCATTCCCTCCACACTGAAGTCACCCTCCTGCAGGACCATTGTGCCTGACGTCAGGATAAATATGATAATATGATTTTTTGTCCTCCATCGAATAGCCGATGGCCGCCTTAGTTGAGCATGAATAAACAGAAATGCTAAAAATCAATAATAGCCTCAAGGGAAAGCAGGAAATGATCCGCGCTCTCTCACTTTTGCATACTCTCTCGTACACGCGACCAGATCAGGGTCAGATCAGGGTTTCGTCCTCGTCCGGTAACTTTAAGAGTCAATTTCGATCCAAAAAGTGCCCATCACCCACGTTATCAGTAAACAAATTGAGTGCTAAGGTCGTTTAATGAACATGATCGCTCTGATCGTTAACAAAGATTCAATCCATTCGCATTCCCTCTGACTGTCTGTGCTCTCTCCAATCCGTGTACTCTCTCGCCCTCTCTCTCTCTCCCTCTTTCTCTGTTCACACTCCTCGATTTGTGCGCCCTCTCTTCTCTTCTCCCTCCTTCCTCTCTTTCTCTGCCTGCCCTCTTCGGTTCTCACGATCTCTCGTCCCCTGTATTCTCTGCCATTTACAGGACGCGGCAACAAATGTTATCTGCACGTAGCGCCGCCCTGATACGAGCAGTCATTCGGCGTTCTGCCAGCAGTGAGATGGCCAAGCCAGGAGAGAGCATTGTCGACAGGAGGGAGGTCAGTTATCGATAGGAGGACGGTAGGGGATACGGTAGGAGTACGGTAGATATGGAGTAGTGATAGTAGGCGATTGAGAGATGAATGTGTACGAGACTGAGTGGTTGGGATTGGAACTGAATAAGAGGATGGGGTAAAGGCAGAAGCCACCGGGTGGTTTTGAAATTATTGCATTTTTTTATTATTTGAGTTTTTTTCGAGGGAAAACTCGGATTTAACGCAATAGGGCAAGGGGAATTTCTGAAGAAAGCGTTGCGAAACATACAATCATTGGGTGGTATTTTGACGAATGTTGCAGGTGTTTCAGATTCGATTCTTACTGGTATCATTGGGGCAGTGGTCGTATATGTGAACAAAACATAATTTCTTCCAATCATCTGTTGATTAGCGTCTTTACACCGAGTTATCAAGGGATTATTGGTGACAGTTCATCATCGAGTAAATGAGATAGTCCTGTAGCATGATAGTGACGGGAGGTTTCATTCATTTCAGTGCGCAAACTGTTCTTTTTCTAAGTCTCAATTTGATTCAGGATGCTAACATTACAAATAATGGGAATGTGAACATGATACATACACTATTCCATTTTCAAAGATACAACTAATATGCATGGAGCACGAAATATGAGGCTGTTTGCCTAAGAATCGGGCAAGTGTTGGCACAGGCCAAAAATCTCAATTCTCTCTAATTAGTGATTTGGGGTAATCGAGGGTGCTGAACACGATAGGCATATTCATTTTGCTCGTATAACGTCCGTTGGCTCCAGACGGCGTCACGTTGAAATCACATCTTTTCGAGTATCTGACCTCTCGGAGGTGCTAATTTTACGCGACTATGGTTCCCGGGGTAGAATGCGATGCTGATCACGCCTATCTATTTCATTTTTCATGAATTATTAAAATTATTTTTAAAAATACAACTTTTCGCATTGACAAAAGTAAGTTGCGAGACATACATCAAAAGAACCGGCTTGACGTAAGGATTCAGAATCTGTGTTTACTGCCAATTTCGTTCACGGGTTCGAAAGATTGGAGTGAAATAGTGAGCCCAGATGGACAAAATTCGATGCGTTCATTCGTCTCTCCCTCGTTCCTCCCCCTGGCAGTGTTCTCCTCCCTCTCCGCACTCTCCCATCCACACACTCTCTCGTCTCTCTTGCCGATCTGGGCTCACTATTTCACTCCAATCTTTCGAACCCGTTAAAGAAATTGGCTGTAAACGCAGATTTTGAATCCTCTCGTCAAGCCGGTTCTTTTGATGTTTGTCTCGCAACTTACTTTTGTCAATGCGAAAAAGTTCTATTTTTAAAAATAATTTTAATAATTCATGAAAAATGAATTAGATAGGCGTGATCAGCATCAAATTCTACCCCGGGAACCCTAGTCGCGTGAAATTAGCACCCCCGAGAAGTCAGATACTTGCAAAAACGTTATTTCAACGTGACGCCGTCTGGAGCCAACGAAGGTTCCAGGAGCAAAACACATATGCCTGTCGTTTCCAGCACCCTCGATAACCCCAAGGCACGAAGTTAGAGAGAATTGAGATTTTTGGCCTGTGCCAGAAACACGCGAATCTGCTCGATTGTTAGGCAAACGGCCTCATATACTGATTTCTCCAGAGTCAAAGATGACGTCTCTCATCCCCCTCCTTCCAGATGCACCGCTACATGGTCGACTGCCTGACCACGGCGGGCGCGGCGACGAGTCACGCGAGACAACTGGCAGATGTGCTCATCGAGGGAGACGTCAGGGGACACTACAGTCATGGACTGAATAGACTCGGTCAGTCGTATTCATATTCACACTCTTAGTCACCAACACTCGTGGAGCGGAAGTAGTGTGATGAGGAGGATAAGTGGTATAGCTAGTGCTAAAGCGATTCGATAGGGCACTTTCATGCATAAAAACTGCAATTCCCAATGGTTTGTTGATCCATTTATCCGTGCAGGAGCAATTTGGTTGTACAACATGTGTTTCAAGTTGGGAAATGCGCGCCAATGAATGTGTGCTTCACACGTGCATGTTCTTCCTGGGAATGTGCCCGGAGTTGCTATCTTTTCGATTACCGTCGAAATATAACATATCATAAATAAAAGTACAGGGGTAAATACCGGTAATAGCAAATATTGCAGAAATGTACGTGCAGAATCTGCAGGAAGGCAGTTGCGAGAGGAGCGGAGAGCCGAAGATTCTCAACGGTGAGGACGAGGGAGAGGAGATGGGGGAAGCTAGAAGGATGAGATAGAAGGCGATTAGTTTCAAGTAGTTATAACTTACGGAATCGCGCTATACGTTCAATATTATTCTTACTCGGACTACAATACAATAAACATTTATCTATAGTAATTCTTCATCTGTAGTGCAATCACAGAAAACATGTTTTCTCTTTCTCGTATTTTCAGCGTCAATCTATGAAAATGATTCATTTCGCGATGAGCAATTCTCGAGAGTGAAAATTCCTCCTGTCACAGGGAATTAAATTGTCTGAGTTCTGGCTGCTATTCCTTGGATACTGAATCAGCACAGCTGTTGTTGATCTCAGACACAACGAAATTTAATTCGTTCAAGAATATTTCGAACCTAGGCTCCATTTTGAACTTTTTGGAAACGTCAAAATGGATTTTTGGTATGCACCTGCGTCCGCACTAGGGTTTCCCTTTTCAGGCGTTCAGGTCTTTCTGTCTTTCAAAATGGCATTTTATTTCGTGCGCTTGAAACCTACTCAAAAATCGAAATACCCAAAAGTGAATCCCTTTGCAGAGCGCGCAGGCTCCGCGTGGGTGGACGGATGCAATCTGCTCGGGCCAGTCGTCGGCAATTTCTGCATCGATCTGGCAGTGAAGAAAGCGAAGGAAGCAGGAGTCGGATGGGTCGCCGCCAAGGGTATGAATGGGGTGGGGGGTACGGTAGATAGAAAGTAGGAAGGGGTACGGTAGATAGAAAGTAGGAGGGGTACGGTATATCAGGGTATATGTGGGCAGATGAACGAAAGAAAATATATTCAGCCTATCAACGTGAAATGGAGCATGTTTGAGATATGAGAGGGCGTGTTGTATAGATATACTAGACGGGTTACTGTAAATATTAATCCTCGACAGTGCACGGTATTTCCCTGATTCAGGGTCGAATCACTTCGGCATCGCAGGCTGGTACTCACTACGGGCGATGAAGCAAGGATGCATGGTGAGGGGGTACGGTAGACAAGAAATGAACGGTACTTGAAGATACGGTAGGAAGAACTGTAGCAATTTTTCGAAAACAATTCTTTCGTGTTATGTATTCCTGGTGTTACCGTTACGATCGATGTTAAAATCCAAATTCTCTTACCTTGATTCGGTGAAGTGAGAAAGTGGCGTGTGGCAATTATTTTTGTTTTAATGTATTCAATAATTCAGGGTCTCGCCTTCACTAACACCTCCCCGCTGATGTTCCCGACACGCGCAGCCAAACCGGCACTCGGTAAGTGCATTATCGGTCCCTTTTTAAAAATTGTTATTTGCAGGCACAAATCCGATCTCTGTGGCTGCTGCAGGAAAGGAAGGCGACGCTTTCGTTTTGGATATGGCAACGACTACTGTAGCCATCGGAAAGGTACGGTAGTCAAAAAGCATACTGTAGTATTGATTAAGTAGTAAAAAGGAACTGGTTAAAGAGAAGGTTGTTCTGCAAAAAGAAGTTGTGGGGTAGCACCGATCTTGTAGGACTGATATTGCCTTACTCTGGTGTTCAGTGTTACGCTTGCGATTGAAAAGGTCGCTCATTATTTATTGGATGAATTTTTTTTTGAATGCATTGGATACGGGTAAGGTGTTCGAGCACAAATTTACAAGTACTTGACTTCTTGCTTTCAAGAAGCGTCGATTCCATAATTAGAAAGATGATGTGTTGTTAATTTAGGAGTCACTGGACTAATTACTCTGAGAAATGGAAGATTGGGAAATAGAGAGAGTATGTAAAAAATGGATGATGATTATGGTAGCAATTGAAAGCGGAAATGGTACCCGGGTGAGGGATGGGAATAGTGGTGAGATTATTGATTGATTATTTTCGAAATTATTTGGTGAGAGTGAACTGGATGACGTCGATGTTGTCGTAGGCGAAGAGAGCGGAGCAGAGACCTGAATGGTAAATATATTATTAATTTAGAAAATGAAGCGCCAGGTGACTTTCGGATGCGCGAGTTTGCCTTTTGTCATTGGAGTATTATCCAAACAGTCAGTATCGCAGCTAATATGCCATTTCTCCGGGCTATACAAACTGCATGCTACTCTGCTATTCTCGTCCTCACCAAAGTAGAACTGCCACTTTCGATGGAATGTGGATGAGTAGCCGAGGGCGGAGATGTCCCTCTCGCGATCGTGCCACGCACTGGAATAGGTACCGGTAAAGGTGGTTCCACGTCATGCGAGTGTATAGTCATCACGAGACGACAACTCTAGGTGGGGCAAATTGGTGAGGTCGGCTGCTAGATACTCGCACCGTAATGAAGTCAGTTCACATTGAGATTGGAACGGCGTGCAATAAAGGGTGTGCTTCACGATGGAGTTTTCACTGGGAATTGCGACGTCTGCAGTATGTTCAACTGTAGTATAGTTTCAAAAGCCAATAGCAATAGTTTTGTGATGGTCTGAGTGTGGAACGAGGCGGATGTGCGTTTCAGATACCTAGTGCCTTTTTGATGGATTTCTAATAAATGTATCATGTTCTGTGGTTTAAGTGAGGATTTTTTGTTTCAGATAGTGATTATTCGTTGGGTTTTTTTCCTCCATTCGCCGTCGACTTTCATTTCCTAAATAAAAATCTAGTTTAACAACTCACGCGAGCCAGACATCTAGTGTGTGCGAGTAGTGCTGCGCCATGTGTCGCTCGATATTGAAGGAGAGCAGGGCGGAGCCGTCAGGGGAGACCGGCAGGGATTTCTGAGAGTACGGTATATTTGTGCAGCTGACTCAACTCTAGACCGGAGATTCCTGTGTATTACTGTATGAAATATATCCATGAACTAGCTGGAGTGTCCGCTTTGTGATACAGTACCTCAATAGCGCCAACGGAGGGCATGTGGCCGCCGGGGAAGATGTGCTTCTTGATGAAGTCAGATGAGCGGCAATACCGATCGTAGTAGGCATCGGGGCAGATTATGGCCTGGAATTTTGCATTTTGCGATTGCTGTATTAGAGATTTTTAAACGATGCATGCTGGAGATTTTTCTCTACTATCACCGATTGAGACTAGTTGATTGCAGCCTCGTATGATTTATCTTAGCATTTTTTATACTCGCCTGTATGGCCGCCCTTCCTCCCTCCTTCAGTCGGTCGTAGATCACTCGGAAGTACTCGGGCAGGAATTGCTCCCCAACAGCCTCGATCATCTCGATTGAGACGACGGCAGAGTAGATGCCAGTCTCCAGTCTGAAGGGGAAATTGTCTTACACACTTTGAACGCTGTTAACTTGTGTTTCAGGCCGAGCTCATTATTCTAGCGCGAAATGCAAACACAATGATTGTGCCGTTGCACTGTTATAAAATCTAATCTATAACTAGCAGCAATTAGTTCATTAATATTTTTCCTGATTTGTGTTTTCTCGTATTGGTGCCTTCAGCTGTGCATTTTGGGAAGCGGCATGCTTACCTGTAGTCTAGCAGTTTGAGGTCGATTCTGTCCTCCAGACCGGCCTCCCTAACTCTCTCCTTCGCCATCTCCAACTGCTCAGTGGAGATGGTGAGACCCGTCCAGCGGCAGCCGAATCTGCAGATTGGGAGATGTATGGATACCGTAACCTCTCTTAAATTCGGTCTCCGTACCTCTGTACGGCTCTGATGGCTGCTGCTCCCCATCCGCAGCCGATCTCGAGTACGTGATCGGAAGGAGTGAGATGAAGTTGATCGAGTAGGGCGTCGATCTTGCGGAGTTGAGCATCGCGGAGGTGCATGAAGTCGACAGGGGAAGGAATGGGCTGGAAAGTTTACTATTACCTGTTTCGTGATGAAGCACGCATGAATAGGTTTCATGAACGGTATAGATTTATGCGCGATCTGCGAGATCAATGGGCTTTTCGCATCCGGTATTATAATAACAAACACGGACTGCCGTACCTTGCCCAGGTCCTCCTGCTCGAAAAGCGCACATGAGTAAGTCATCGAATCATCGAGAAACAGCTCGAACATGTCGTTGCCGAGATCGTAGTGCTCCTGGATGTTCTTGCGAGATCTGCAGAGGTTATCGGCTATCGATTGGTTGAGGGTATGGGCACTATTCATTCTTAGTCGGGTAAATCGAAAAAAACAGCATCGATGGTTAATCGATCTGTGCACAAGCCAACATAATGCTGCACACATGCTACTTGTCGAGAGCAATTGGCCGTCGATCAATTGTCCCTTTAGTCGTAGCGCGAATAAAAAAAATATTGGCGCTGTTCTCACCTCAATATGGTGTTGTCTCTCACTCGGTGGTGGCAGTAGTTGTAGAGAGCGACGGCTGAGCGGAGAGCAGTGAGGAGACGAGCGCCTGAATTATATCTCAAGATTTGAAATGCTTTATGCTTCTCAGATCTGCCTTGTTGCCGATATTTCTATGGGAATTAATCGCCAGTTTTCGTCTGCAATTCTACGAAACGCATGTCAGCAAGATACCGATAGAGGCGGTCACGATGGTAGCTATGGATGGCTTGCGAGGGGCTCCTGCTGTTCCACTGGAGGAGGTCGACGAATGGCGGCTGCGAGCCGCAGCTTTCTCTCCTAGAGATGGTTACGGTAGCTGGTTTGTCTTGGACTACGTTCAGTCGTAAAACTGACTCTTTGCTCGGATGAGCGCAGTGAGGAAGTCCTTGATTCCAGGCTGCGCGCACCAGTCTCCGTGCATGTATGACTCGCCCAGACCGATCGGAAAGTATGAGATGGTTTTGAGATAAGGAAAAGCGTGGAAACAATGCTGGGACACGGACAGGATGATCCCTAGTTGTGTTCTTGACATTTGTTCTGGCCGGTTCGTTCGAGATCACTTGTAGCTTCTCAAGCTGTTAAAATGGGGAACGAAAGTGAATAGACGGTCGAGTGATTGTGCCAGAGGAAATTAAATAGATGGGAATGGTACCTTCTGATCGAGCAGTAGTGACCAGCAGAAATGCACGGGCTGGTCGATCCGGAGCGTGACCGAATCGGTCTCGCTGCAATTATCGATTTGCTTGGGGGTACCGTGATGCTATTGATCGATGCCATATTAGAAACGAGCCCCGGTCGTGCTTGCCGTGCTATTTTCTGTGCGCGAACTGGACTATCCCAAGTCATTTCGCGCTTGTAACTTTCGCTTTCGCGAGTGAGAGGGTACATTGTGGTTCCGTTGTTGTCTAGTAAGGTGTGGACATTCGAAGTTTGTAATGTAATTCCGGACTCTGCTGGCAATAAAATCTTACTTATTGTTGGCTGTGAGCTTCTTCTGTCCCCCGAAAGTGAAGCACTTGTTGATGGAGGGTAGGTCAACGAGAATCTGCTCCGCGGTCCCATCCACCATCGGCTTCAGGAATCTTAATTAAGTAATTAAGAGGATAATTAGCTCTAGATGGGATGCAATGTTGTCTTTGACTAGCGCCTGATGACTTTCTCTTGATTATTTCCTCTTTTTTCATGAAATTTTCTAGTTACAATTCCGCTTTTCTCCACGAAAACGCACTTCGTAATGAAAGGCACGATGCAGTAGCTGACGAACGTGGTGTAGACCGTGTCCGTGATCATGGTTGATACTTTCCAAGCCATTTCTGCAAGGGATAATCAATAATTAGACTTTAAATCCATGATGGAAATTCGAGTCAAATAAAACAATGAAGAATCGATAAATGACAAGGAAATGGCTGCAGCCAGCTGTGAATTATCCATCCTTCCTCCGTAGGGAGTGAAAGGAAGGAGGGATATTTGTGCACAAGCATCGCATGCCATTGGCATTTGTCGGTGTTGTGGAGAGGGTTGAGAGAACTTTGCCCCGAGGAAGCAATGCGTAATGTGGTTTTTGCAGAAGCCAGCGAAGTAGTGATAGCCAAATCCAGGGATGATAAGCGCGATAGTGCAAAAAAAGCGAGAAGAAGAACGGGGTCATGGAGTGAAAGTGTGGATAAGGGAAAGTGCAGGGATGTTCGGGAGGGAGAAGGAAGTTGGCGACGAAATAGGAGGCTTTTTCATGGAAAATTAGGACTTGGATCTAGGAACTTGATACAACCACGAGCCAGAAAGAGAAACATTCGAAATGTTGAACGGGGTGAAATCCGGGGTGCACAATGAAGTTATGGATATGACAAGTTTGATGAATGATGCACGATTAGAAGACAAGGGAGTGAACGGAAGATGAGCACAGTCTGGAGAGTGTGGATGAAGCAATTACAGATCGCTGGCTAAGCTAGACCTCATCCGAGTTATCCTACGGGGGTCAAAGGAGGGGGGGGGGGGGGGAGATAGGTAGGATTGGTAGGGACCGGCTCTCCTCCCACTCCCTCAGGGGGGCTCTCTCTTTCTTACCGGACACAATAATTGACACCGATTTGCTTAGTTTGTATCCGGGTCCGAAAGAGAGGGAAAGACTAAGAATCCATGTTCGTAGTGTTGGACTAGGAAGAAGCTGGAAGAGGTGACTGATGCATGTGACGTTAAAATGCTGAATGACTTTCTGCGTTCTTTATGATACCAAGCTGCTCTGACTAGAGTAAGAGGGTTTGGAATGGAGAGACCCATAGTTAAAACCCCAGACTACCCAAGACATGACACACTTTGAAGCTCAGCCCAGAGTAGCACACTCTCTCGATTTCCCATGCTATCTCGCGCCTCCGATGGTCGATTGATGCTCTTGAATCACGTATCTTTGCGCTGGTAAAACACGCGCTCTGCAAATATGGAACTAAAGATGAGCACTCACTCCAAATTCTACACTATCTCGTCGCTCTAACAACTGAGATACCACGAGATTCGTCTCATTCCCTGTTGATACTTTCCCCGGATAGGGAGTATCGAGAAAAAAAGAGCGATTCCTCTGAGCATACGTGTACCAGAGGAATAGGGATCTTCCAATCTCCAATCACAACAGTCCCGGATATCTCGGAAGATTGGAGAGGAGGGGATTCTTGTATCGCTGGCCACTTAGGCTCCTTCATTTCACGGGATCAGGGAGGGGGGGAGTGTACGTGTACGAATCTCTCTCCATGATATCTGCTCTCTTACTCTGTCTGGCTGGTTTGAGAGTATGGGAATTGGAGAGAGTGAGCGGGATCTCGGTCAATAGCCTGCCCCTCCGGGGCGCAGCCCGGAACTGTTTACGATCGGGCCTATGAGAGGGGAGGAGAGGACGAGAAGATGAGAGGAGAGGAGCAGGAGGGAATGAGAGAGTGACAATGGCAAAATTATGATAAAGAGGTGAGCATTTGCGTAGAAAGGGTTATCTGAATTGAGCGATAGTATCTTCACGCGTCTGTCAAAAAGATAGCTCAGTTCTATAAAGACTGCTAATCTAATGCAGACTCGCTGAGCTATTTCCCCCCAGATTTTCATTCTTGGATATAAAGCAGAGAGCGCCTTTTTTGTGCTCATTCTTGGATGTGATCCTATGCAAGTTTTAATGTAAATACAACCGTGTAAAATTGTGCTGGGATGTTCCTGGGAAGTGCGAAGTTGGTTTGTGGGTTTGATCGGAGAGTGCAGTGTGGAAAGTGAAAGTTAGGCAGTATTCACGTGAATCGAATGTGACAAAGAGTATTCAGACATTGACGAATTACCATGAAGTCTGGGTTTCAGAAATCTCTGAGTAATAGTGATGAAGCATGAATTATAATTGTATCATTTCCAGGTCGAACTGGCCTCTCGCAAGGGCGAGTCCGTTCCGGCTACGTGGGGAGCTGATGCGAGGTGAGTAGTGTTGGCAATTCGATAATAACGGGCCCGCTAAAACGCGCCTGGCGATAGCGGGCCCGTGACCTCTGAGGGAGAGGTAGCGAGCCCGCTACATATCGCTACGTATCACGCCCCTGCTCTGCCTCTATCCCTCGCCTCCTCCCGCTCTCTCTGACCCGGTGAAGTTAGAGCGCGCGGCGAGGAGATGACCGCGGCCCTGTCCGAGCGGGAAAGCTAACGTAACGATATGTAGCGATAGGTAGCGGGAAGTAGGTTCAATTTTGATTGAGGCACATTGAAATTAACGCATTTTATCGTTAGTCTATCAGTTGGCATTGTGTCCTTAGTTAATGCATGGTTCAGTTAGATGAAAAACAGAGAGCAATAGCTGACTGCAGAGGTCTCACTTTTCCTGGAATCAGGATCCACTGATCCAGCTGATTCCAGTAATAGCTGTACTAGTAATAGCTGATTCCAGAGGGATCCACTGAAACACGCTTTTCTCGACGAGAGCCAACGCAGGATGAAGATAGCCATTTCTTGCGAAACCATCCCTATTCCAGAGGTCTGGTCTCCACTGATCCGGACACGATCGTGAAGGAGGGCGCGCTGCTGTCGCTGGGAGGAGACGAGAGAAGCGGTATGTCATTAATTTATTAATTTTACATTTCATACCGAGCGAATAATACTGAGAAAATATTGATTGACTAGGAAGTGTTCGTGCAGAGGCGAGAGGAGCGCGTTTGATCGATCTTTTTTTATGTAAAGCTCTGTCGATAATACTGAAGCAATATTCTTGCAGGTGGTTACAAGGGCTATGGTATGGCCTCTATGGTGGAGATCTTCTGCGGAATTCTAGCGGGCGCGCAGTGGGGTCCGAACATCAGAAGATGGGGATCGAATGCTGCAGTGGCTGATCTGGTACGAACTCTCTTGCTTCTACTCTCAAATTTGCTCTCTCTTATTTTCGGCCGATTGGAAAACTGAATAGTATGTATGTTTGAATGGCTGAGTACATGGATCTGATGCACTCATAATGAGAGTAAGCTCATTTTGCATACGGAACGAAACAGTTTGCTGATTGGGGGAAGTTGTGCCCTCGTTACTTCCTCTTTCTGTAGGGTCAGTGCGCCATTGCAGAGGATCACATTGTACATTAGGCGTTACGAATATATTTAATTCGTGTTAAATTGGAATAAGCTACATAAGTGTTTGATCGAGGAAGTTGATTCAATAATATTTCCTCCTTCTGCAGGGTCAGTGCTTCATCGCGGTGGACACGTCGGCGTTCGCTCCGGGATTCGCCGACCGCATGCAGGAGTTCATGGACACGATGAGAGGACTGCCCATGGTGAGTGAAACCCCAACATGATAATTTTGATTTGTATTCAAGTAGAGTTGAATCAGCGATCAGAACACTAAGAATCCTAGAGAACGAGTGCCACGCGAAAGAATCGCGAAAGAATTAATATGAGGGTATTCAGCAATTGTGACGAATGATGTTTGACTCACTCGGAATTCACAAGAATCGATGAACGAGTGACGATGGAGTATTACCTTCTTTTTTGATACAATAATATCCGTTGTAGAGTGCTGGTGGTGAGCCGGTGGAAGTGGCAGGTGACATGGAGAAGCGACACGAGGAGCTGGTGCACGCCCTGGGAGGCATCCCCTACCATCCCAATCAGATCGAATTCGCGGTGAGTCGATGACAATAGGTAGGATGAGAACCAAAATTTTCGATTCTTTGATTTGTAAATACTCGCTGTGTTCCAAGTAATCATTCCTTATACCTAAAAAAGCAATGTTCTGACTCCCCTAAAATGCACACCCTCTCGCAGGTTAGATTAGGCGAGAGAGCGTGCAAATAGAAGGTAGGTAGACCGTCGGATGACAATATTTTGGATGATAACCAAAAAAATGTGATCTTTCCCAGTATTAACAGTATCTTCCCACGGTGTCAACAGTGGTTCTGTAAAATTCTGCAGTAGGAGTCCTACTGTAGGACACATGTTTTGGATATCATCCACCCTAGTTAGTGTCAAATAGGAAAGTGTCAGTCCATTACTCGGCAGAATTAAAAAATATGTGAAATTCTGGCAACGAGATTATGGTGCCGATGATTGCAGAACAACCTGGCGAAGAAGCTGGGAGTGACGCCGCCCAAGCCCATCTGAATCGAGGACTGAATGATACTGTAGTAGACTGTAGCATGATATCGATTTATGTGTTTAACCCCGTGGTATATACTGTATACTCTGTATAATACGAGCGCCCATATTGATTGCTAATCGAGATGTTATGAAAATGGGAATAAATAATTTTCGATGTATTTTGGTTTGTACAAGATCTCTGGGGAAGGATCTATATATATATATTTATGCTATTTCGTTCGAAATAACGTGTGAAAAAACGGTAATAGAATATGAAATTAATGACGATTAAATGACGGATGAATAACAATGGTGGGGGGATCTACTCAGGGGAACTGGTCTGATTCTCGGAATTTACTGAAAGCCTTGCCGCTCTTGGGAAGAAACTATTGTGTCTGTAGTTGTGGTTCGATCCAGGATTATTGAAGTTCATGCCGTTTCGAGTGTAGTAAATTTTGAAATAATGTGGCTTTCGGTTGGAAATACTATATTTGCCTCGGATGAGATTTGTGGCTACTCTCATATCAATCGCTATTCTACGCTTCTCTAGGGAATCAATGTCTCTAGGGAATCAATCTCATTCCCTTTTCGATCCCTTGCTCTCTATTTATTTTATTTTAGCGAGATTGATTGATTCGCGACATCATATGTAAGCGGATAATAAGTGCAAAATTTTTCATTGAATCGAAAACCTGGTCGGGTAATCGCTGACTGTGATCACTCGATGGTTTCTAAAACCCCGAGTACGTTTCATGTTGCTATCTAAAAACATCCATCATTGTCTGAAATCATTAGAAATATACTGCTCAAGTTTATTACCAGAAAATGCGATCAAAGTCGGATTAGTACAATCTTAATTGGTGAAGATCAAATTCGAGTCTTCAAGAAATGATTACTAGAGCAAAGGAGATATTATAGTGTCTTATTCAAATGCGAGCTATTTCCTCATTTTCATCTCCTTCGATTTCCTCCTCGCATTCTGATTCCTTGTATTCCGAGGCTTCAGATCTCACAGAATCCACTGATTCTTCACCATCGGACCATACTTCTCGGTTCGGAATCTTCTGGCTATTCGAAAGACGATTGACGGACCGCTTTGAAAGTGGCGCACCTGTAGTCATGCCATGATTTTGATATTTTTGTCTAAATATAACAAAAGAGGGTTTTTTTACTTCTAAAAAGTGATAAATACTGACCGGAATGTTGTCGCATATGGGTGGTTAAGTTCCGAGTTCTCATTACCTTACCACAGACACCACACTTGCTCATCTTCCGAGGGTCATTATCTGCTAAATGTTTAAAGAAATTATTATGCCAAAATATGGACAGACATATTTTTTGCTTTATTGATTGGCATGCAGGCATCGGACATCTCCGCCTCACCTAATTTCGCAATCAGAGGAGTGGGTGGCGTAGTGGAACCGCTACCTCACATCGAATGGTCTCTAACGCGTATTTCTCTTGTTTCTTGCAATTTTTTTTGAATGGGTCGATACTCACGCAAGTGCACTTCCATCTCGTGCCTCTCAAGATGCTGAAGCCGAACAAATTTCCTCCCGCACGTTTTGCACTTGAACGGAGTTTCCAAATCCAGGTTCTCACCATCTGGGAAGCATCAATTTTGTTTCAAAATAAGAGGTTTACGCTTACTAAGATGGCTCTGCTTATGGTCATCGATTTCTTCTTTAGTGAACCTGTGCCTGCATATGTTGCATTGTGCGTTTTTCTTGCCGGGATGCCCGTCTGCTGGAATTTGGATATTTGATTTCAAGTGAATTTAAGCTAATAATAAATACTCACGCAAATGGATAGCGAAGAATAGCGAAGTTTGCTGCGTTATGACACCGTTTATCTTTAATTATCGAGCAAGATCCTGAGAATCTGACCCAACTCAACTCTGCATTTTCAGATTTTCAATGGATCGACATACTCAGTTATCACTCAGAACCTTTGTAGGGTCCAGAAGAGGTCAAATCCATGAGAGAGTTTACTCGAAGCCATGTGAGAATCCCAAGGCTTTATATTACGCCAATAACTAGTTCTCACCCAGATGGATCGCCCTGTGAATCAGCATTGGGCTCCTACCGACAAATGCTTTCCCGCAGATATCACAGCGGACTCGTTTCTTAGTGCTTGATTTAGTCATCTTTTTCTTTTGATGATACTGAAATACTCTCATGGTCGCCGAAGGAACCATTCGCTCCAAGCACTTGGGACAAGCAATGTTGTATTCATTTCTAGCAGCCGACCTCACCGGTCTGCCCCACTTAGTTTTCTTAGCTCTTGACGACTATAAACTCGTGGAAACACATTTACCTTCTTTTCTTGAATTTCGTTCTCTTCTTCATACTCTGTAGTCTCGGAATCTTCAGCCAACGATATTTCGCGATGCATTTCGATATCAGCACGACTCTCTCTCATGAAGTTCTCCCTCTCCATTAGCCAACCTTTCGCCATGTCCACTGACTCATTCAAGCTATTAATGATGTAGAGAAGCTCAGGTTTCTGTAATTGCAATGACTCTTTATGAAGAAACTACATGTGGGCCGGTATTCAATTTAGACGATTTTCTCTCAAAAATCACACCTCGGAACGTGAACTGTTCTTGAACAATTCCTTCAAGATGTCCGAAGTTTTTTGAAGGAAGCAACTCATTCCATCAACTAATGACATCTCGAATTCCTGAAAAAACACACGGATAAGCTGTCGAGATACAGCCTTTCCTCGATACTCATGCCTACATTTATTTCACCAATTTTATTAATGACCTTCTTGATTCTTACGTCCCCCTCTCTAGGCCCTCTGAGCTCTCCAAATATCCCAAGAATGTTAGGATTTTATATGGCAAAAGCCATAATTAAGCTCGTATCGCTCCTAACAGTGTAGCATCAATTCGAATGCATAATCGTTTCAAGTCTGCGCTTAATCGTTTTCATTGTTACATAGAGAGTAAAATCGTAGCCTCTTCGAATTCCAAATCCTTTTATCAATTTTGTAGTGGTAAACTGAGCTCCCCTAAACTTACTCCCTCCGCGATAATAGATAATTCTGGTACTACTCTTCTTACTAATGATGATAAGTGTGTTGCCTTTTCTCAGTTTTTCTCTTCTGTTTTTTATGTGCATTTCGTAGTCTATCACCTAAAGTTAATATTACTCCTGATAATATTCCCAGCATCGTCCTTTCTAAATGCAAATTATCCCTCCTTTCTCCCCTCTCTATTATATATAATAAGTCCCTTCTTACCTGCGATGTCCCTATCTTTTGGAAACATGCTTTGGTCAAACCCATTCCAAAGAAAACCAGTAACTCCATATCAGACTTTCGGCCTATCTCGCTCACTTCCTCTGTATGCAAAGTTTTTGAGAAAATACTTATCGAGAAGATCACCACTTTTCTAGATGTAAATAACCTCTTTGATCCACGACAATCAGGATTTCGTACTAGTAGATCCACCTCCTCGAATCTTGCTGAAACCTTTTCCCATTATCTTAGAATCTCTAAAAATGGTTCCCCATTTGATACTGTGTATATTGATTTTAAGAAAGCGTTCGATAGCATAGACCATAGGCTATTGATATTCAAATTGTCCCAGTTAGGCATCTCTGACCACCTTGTATCGGGGGGGGGGGGGGGGGTGACAAAACGGCAACGACATAACGGCAAGCGACAAAACGGCAACGGATCATAACTCAGTGGAGAGTTGTCCTAGAACTTCGGGAATGGTCTGTTTCACATCAGTATATTTTCTCCTTAATTATCGATGACATGATCTTTGATCTTTTGGAGGTTGACGACAAAACGGCAACGAGCCATAACACCACTCAGATTCATCCCACAACTCTCGGGAAGGTGTCAATCGATAACTAATGACTCGCCCTATCCATTCGACGTCTGATCTTTGAACTTTGACCAACTGACGACAAAACGGCAACGAGCCATAACACGCTTCAGAATCATCCCATAGCGCGCAAATCGGCACCAATCGATAGCTAATGATCTGACCTATTCATTTAACATATGCTCTTTGATATCTGATCAACTAGAGACAAAACGGCAGCGAGCCAAACACTGCTCAGAATCATCCAGAAGCTCGCGTTAATGCAGTTATGGCCCGTTGCCGTTTTGTCGTCAGTCGGTCAAAGATGAAAGATCAGATGTCGAATGGATAGGGCAGGTCATTGGCTATCGATTGGTGCCGATATGAGCGGTGTGGGATGATTCTGAACAGTTGTACGGCTTGTTGCCGTTTTGTCGTCAGTTGGTCAAAGTTCAAAAATCAAATGTCGAATGGGTAGGCCAAGTGATTAGCTATCGATTAACACCTTCCCGAGGGCTGTGGGATGAATCTGAGTTGTGCTATGGCTCGTTGCCGTTGTGTCGTCAACCTCCAAAAGATCAAAGATCATGTCATTGATAATTAAGGAGAAAATATACTGATGTGATACAGACCATTCCCGAAGTTCTAGGACAACTCTCCACTGAGTTATGCTCCGTTGCCGTTTTGTCGCTTGCCGTTATGTCGTTGCCGTTTTGTCGTAAATAAGCCGTGTTGCCGTTTTGTCGCTGCCGTTTTGTCACCCCCCCTTGTATCGTGGTTTCATTCCTACCTTTCCAACAGAACCCAATCCGTTTTTATAGACTCATCTATTTCTCCCCCTCTCCTTATGAGATCGGGAGTTCCGCAGGGATCCTGCTTAGGTCCTCTCCTCTTCATTCTATTCATTAATGATATTAGTTCCCAATTCCCAATGACAATTCACTATTCCGTGTATGCAGATGACCTCAAATTGTATGCTGAAGTGCCCAAATATTCTGACGATCTTCAAAATGCATTAGACTCGGTCTCCTCTTGGTCCTCTCAATGGAATTTAGGTATCTCTGAGACCAAATGTCATATTGTACATTTCGGCTTGCATAATCCCCGTAGATCGTACTTTATTAATGGGGTTCTCCTCAATGAGCCCACTGTAAAAGAGAAGAATGTAACAAAAGTAATCGTTAAAGACTTAGGTGTCCATTTCTCCCCCAATCTTTCTTTCTCTTATCATATACAAAAGATTGTTGCTAAGGCCCGCTCCAAAATTAACCTCATGTTTAAGTCATTTCATAGTAAATGCCCCACCATTTACAAGAAAGCCTATACAACATTTGTTCTTCCTACCCTTGAATATTGTTCAGTTATTTGGAACCCATCCCATTCTGTCGAATTGACTAAGGAACTAGAAAAAGTACAACGTGACTTCTCTCGTAGGCTTTACTCCCGGTGCGTTCTTCCTCATGTACCTTATTTTGAACGAATGCAATTTCTTGAATTAACAACTTGAAAGCCGTAGAACCGTAACCGATATTGTGTTCCTTCATTCCATTCTACACAGTCGCTATTTACTTGACTTTTCTTCTCTTCTTATCCCTGCCCCTCTCACCCGCCCTCTCCGTAATGGTCACCCTCTTCGAATAACCTTACCCTTTATCCCTCCGAAGTCGTATTCCACACTCGTATCTAGATCCATTTCCTTTTGGAATTCTCTTACCACAGATTTTGTTGTTCTCCCACATAATTCCTTCCGTTCTCTCATCTCCTCACAGCCCCCTCTATCATTTCCCAAATCCGTTATCCATAATTGGCTACATCAATGAGAACCCACCCCTTCGATATTTTCTCAAAAATCTTGGATAAACCTCGGAGCGTGAACTGTTCTTGAACAATTCGTTCAACATGTCTGAGGTCTTTTGAAGGAAGCAACTCATTCTATCAGCTGATGACATCTCGAGTTCCTGAAAGAATAAAAATAAATGGATAAACTGTCGAGATCCAGCCGTTCCTCGATCATCTATCAAATTGCTCCAGGTCGCTGTGACATCCATTTATTACGTGAAATTTTACAAGGAAAACTGAATATAAGAAAGAATTGAGAAACAGAGAAAGAGATAGTGCGAAAAGACGCCATGCATATGGCTCACATCCATGTACTGAAGTGCCAGATGTTGGGTAAGTGAGAAAATTAATGGTCTTCTAAACAGTGATTCACAGCTCTAGCTATATGGATGAGTGAGAGATCAGGAGTATGAAGAGACAAGCGATGATTGTCTCCACTTCTCATTATAACAATGAGAACTATACACCTGTAGAGAAGGTATAGAGGATGGGAGAAATGACTGCCGAGGGTGTAACCTCACTAGGAAGAAGTGCCACGGGGAATCATAGACGGCATTATACTATGCCTCAAAATTCTCACAGGCATGTATTCATTCATTTATTTATTCTGCTTTGTTGAGATAGCGGAAAAACGTATTGCTAGCCTAAAATAACCCGCGTACAGATTTTCATCACTAAAATCAGATTGATCTCCCTTAGAGGCACTAGGTCGGATGATCACCGTCGGATAATTTTTTACCCTTCTCTAGTATGCTCACAGTTGGTTCCCAAGATTTCAAATATGCTTCTGTGAAAGTCCTGCAGAAGAGTCCATTTTGGTTATCATTGCGAAGGTTATCATTCGACCTAGAGCCACCTGATTTCGCGATTCGAGGAGTTAGAGGCGTGAGTAAATAGCTATTTCGCATCGAATGACCATCCCCAGGTCACTACGCCGGATGAGAACCAAAAAATGAGCTCTTCTACAGCACTTTTTTGAAATATTGGAAGCATTTTTGAAATCTTGGGAAGCTGCTGTGAACATGCTGGGGAAGGGTACTTTTTTGATTCTCATCCGATCTAGTGCCATCCCTAGTGCTCACTGTCTTTGTGAAGACGTCGTCGCATGCTGGCGGCTTGGTCGTGGGAGTGACGCGAATGGCTCCTCCAGGTGTTCTCATGGGAACGCACCCAGTGGCCATCGAAGATGACATCGTCGGGAGGAGGTGAAGAACGGCAAGCGCCATCTAGAATACGCGCCGCTTGCACCTCGAACGAACATTTTGCTATATTTTTTTGGAACCCCGTGCTATATTTTCTATGGTTCACAAATCAACTTTCCAGGAGGGTGAGAAAACCCGAATTTCGAGAAACGGGTGAGGAATACCAAAGTTATGGACAAAAACTGGCGAATGACTATAGAACGAGCAAAGTTGTGACACCGTTAGAGCAATTTATCTAACGCGGCTCAAATGGTGATGGGAGACAGTTTCCGCAACAGCGTACTTTGGGAACCTATTTTGAACGTTCTATAGAAGGGTTCATTTTTGGTTATCATCCAGTAGGTTGTCATCCGACGGTGATCATCCGACCTAGTGCCATAGGATAAGGCGAGCTAACGGTTTCATGAGTGAGCGAAAAGTTGCATCGATAGGCACCACGGTGCTTCCTTCATTTCTCATTATCATCCTGGAACAAAGGATGTGCAAAAGTGAAAACGATCCTCCCATGATCTCACTCTCCTATCGGTGCAACTAAGTTCATTCGCTCGTCGACACATCACACTTCCTCCTTACTCCCCTGCTCTGCTCCTTCTCTTCCACCACTCGCATGGTCCACCGCCGTGACGGCAGGAAGCACGGTAACACAAGCCAACATCTGCACATTTCAGTAATATCAAACCAGAAAAGGTAGTGAAGTGTACCTAATCACAAGCGATGATTCCCTGGAGCAGGATGATGACGGAGCCACGACGGAAGTCAGCAGTTGCCGATTGAAATCGATCTGCTAAGTTCTTCATTCCGCCAGCAAAAATACACGAGAAAACAATTATTCGACAGTTTTTTATGTAAATCACTTGTGAAAGAAATCGCAAACTCAGTATCCAGTAGTATACAGTATATGCTCTTTGTAGTATCCCGTATCCGGCTACCGTATCCTATCCCTACCGTCCCTGATACAGACATGAGACTTCATACAGTTGATAAAGGCGATCTCGCCGACGACTTATCAAAGAGATCAAAGACTATCTCATGAACACCCGCGGCGCCACATCTGCAGACGGGAGTTCACACTAGGGATGGGTTCGTAAACAATTGACTCTCTTCATTCTGCGTGCTCTCTCACCAGATAGATCGGTGAGATGCAGCACACATGGAAGGATATTTTGCTAGTGGGAAGGGAGGTCATGGGAAAACTGCAAAAGGTTGTACTGGCACAAGACTAGTCTGAATTGTGTTGGTATGGCAATCGCACTAAGCGTCGCGAGTCGATCAAGTTTCCAAACGCGCACTCTTGCGAGTCGCGGTCACTTTCTGGCACCGAATCAGCTCCTTGCGGAGACTCGCCCTGCTAGGGCACACGAGGACCTCGTCTCAGACCTTCCCGGGGGAAAACAGAGGGGACGAACCCCTGTGAGACACCCCCAATGCCGTCTTCGCGCCAGTTGAGGAGGAGAGACGCGCCCTGCATTATATAGGGGGCGAGAGGGCGCACTCTAGTCACGCCGGGTCAGAGAGAGGCGAGGGGAGAGGAGAGGAGAGAGAAGCAAGGCAGGGGAGGGGGGGGGGTGACTGAGACATAATGCAATAAAAACTCAGATTCAGAAAACTCAGAAAAGAAAACTCAGACTCAGAAAACTCAGATACTCACATTCGGATTAGCAATACACTCTTGCCCTTAATTTCGACAACTGATCCTGCCTACAGTATACCGGTAGCGGACGGGCGATACCGTGATAAATCGTACGCCCAGGCAGAGCAGCGCTCAATGATGACGGTTGCAATCGAGAAACTTGAACGGAGTGCTGACCAGACATTGAGATCAAAGGTCAAAGATAAACTCTAAGACCTTCTCTCCCTGTTTGGACTCATGGAGGTACAACTTTTGGTTTTTGTGCGCCTTCGAGTGCAGTAACACGATGCCTTTGTGGACGACGTGATGAAGAGAGTAGGCTGGGTACGTTGAGCTACAGTAATCACAGGGCAATCAAGAATTGACAGCATTACAAGTCGATCATGTGGTGCCAAATCAGAACCGCCCTTCTCATCTCGTGCGGTCTCTGACATGTCAGTCAGAACGGTGCGTGAGCATATCAGAGCGCCCGCAATTTTGTCAACATTTCCACCTAGTCACCGTCATGCGGTTCATGTAGCTGTTTTTTTTATCACCTGGCTGCCATCTGACATCTGACATCCACACAAACAATTGGTCTTAGTCATCGACGTGCGCCACCTTTAGGCGGAACTATCACATTCCTTTCCCCTCATCACGTATAAAAGGATTCGGAGGCATCATTCCCTCATCATCTCCTCTTCCCCTCATCATCATCATATAATCATCATCATGAGCCTGCTCCTGCTCGCACTCCTTCCCTCTCTCCCTGCAGCGGTCTTTGACTTCGCGACTTGCGATTTCGATGTTAGCCGAGGTGAGCTTCTTCTCTCACTCTCTTATGCATCACCCTATTGCATTCATCCATATGGCTTCATTACTCCCGAATTGAATTAGTACCATTATCGTTCTGATTGAAGTAACACTTTTCAGGTTGCATCGACACGAGAGACTGCACTCTTCATCACGTGTGCTCCACTACGAATCCGCCAACCATCACCGCTCCCGGGTTCCGCGAAATGGGCTGTTGCCTGGACGCAAATCCGAGAATCCGAGACTTCGCAACGTGTGATTGGCATGTTGAGCTCGGTAAGCTCTTATTCACTCTTCTAATGCATCCGTTCATATCGAAGACTTTAGCACTTGCGAATATGATTTCGGATTCGGTGGAACTTGTATTAGTACTAGGTCTATTCGCCCCTCGCAGGAGCCAAAATCATTGCCATAACTAGATTTTCAATTTTCAGGTCATTTAGGCTCATTTTCGGTGTATGTTTCAGGTGCGCTACATAGTTCATGAGCTTATCAGATATCTAACGCACCTGAAACACATCCGAAAATGACCGAAAATGACCTGAAAATTGAAACCCTAGTCATACATGACGTGGCTGAGCCAATTCTTACTGCAGGTTGCATGAACTCCGCTGAATGCACTTGGCCCTTCGTCTGCTCAACGACCAACCCGCCTACCATCACCGCTCCCGGGGTCCATCAACTGGGCTGCTGCCTCGACCCCCTAGAGTGAGGACGTTTCATCTGAAAGGAATTCGATCTATTGGATATTTTAATTCACATACAAATAAACATACACACATGTATCGATAAATATGTGCATCGTTTTCTGCAAAGTCAATTATTACCAGCAATTGTCACATTACCCATTTTTGTAGTCAAATAGGTAAAGTATGAGACCCGAATTGGATGCCTTCACAGTGTGAAGTTCACACAGCTAGGTCTTCCCAGAAGCGACCACGTCATGTGCCCTATCTAAAGGATAGCGCGGGAGTGGAGGAGGGGGGGGGGCGGAGAATAGGGACACGGATTTCAACCGAAAAAAGCTTCAAATGAGGTCCTTTCTCTGTTTATTAACAGTGAAGCATCTCTAACTCTTTGTCCTATATCACTTTTTTCAGTAGTCAGTGCAGTTATCTTGAACATGTGCTAAAACAGCGGTTCGTTGCTCGTAGGTAATGCAGATTTCAGAGAATATCAAAACCGAGCTCGAGCACAACGGCTTTCGAACATCACTTTGCACGATACTTCCGCTCCAGGAATCGTATTGATAAATCACTCATACGTTTTCCTTGCTCATGTGCAATTCAGTTCCGGCAAAGGAATGTGATAAAGGTCACGTTACGGAACACTTCATAATAAACCAGATTGTTCGAGGTTACCGCATACTGCCGACTACCACTCTGAGACGACGCAACTTCTCCTTCGACTGATAGATATCTTCGCCCATACGGAAGTCTAGCAGCGCTTACTGAAGCCTTATTGTCCTGAAATTAATACCATAATTAATCGACTGCAGCATCCTTGCAACTCTCCTGAGACGAGCTACTCTCGTCTGGTCATTCGGGACGACTAGCTGCTGCTCTCCTCTACCTCGCACACTCAACACACGGGCCGTCATTCCGGAAAGCCCCTCATCTGGTACGGAATATCACGACGGACTCGGAATATCAGAGGCCTGGGAGGAGTAGTGGCGGTATGGCAAAAAGGGAGGGAAAATATCAGGACTTATCGGGCAAGGTGACAGTGGTTGCATTAGAAGTTGAGAGCCAGTCACGCCATTGGTCCTGGACGGAAGAATAGAGGGAAAGAGGAGACTCGACCGCTGTTGGTATAGATACGAACAGAAGAAGTTGTGGGGGGAGAAGAGAGGGACAACAAACAAAAAAATACCTCACCTCCTGAGATAATCGAAGACGGCCTTGGGGTGGTTGATCAGAACGTTGTGATGTACATACAGAAATTGAGATCAAAGGTCAAAGATCAAAGATCAACTCTTACGATCTCTCTCCGTTTGGACACACGGAGGTACAGCTGCCGGCTTTTGTACACCGTCGAGAGCAATAGATCAAAGGACGATTCATTTTGGATGAAGTACTGAAGAGAGTATGGTAGGCAGGGTACGGTGAGCTACAGTAATCACAGGGCAATCGAGAACTGACGGCGAGTCGACCAGCCGTTAGAGGAGAGAGAGAGTGGAAAATGAATGAATGAGGAAGATGAGAGCTACCTCGATCGAGGGCTTTGTGTGCAAATACCTGCTAATCACTATTCACACCATTTGATCAATAATCTTTAAAAAGAGAAATTTACAATGTACTAAATTCGCTGTTAGTACCAGCGTTCGTATCGATTTACAGAGAATTCAGCAGAATGCACTAAATCAAAAGTTCAACAAAGGCTACATCTTTTTTTTGCAAAAGAAGCTTCCCATGCCGGGAATCGAACCAGGGCCGCCTGGGTGAAAACCAGAAATCCTAACCACTAGACCACATGGAGGACGGAATGGGCACGCAGACTATTGCAATTGAAGGAACAGAAACGTTGGTTCAGGTGTCAGTGCAAGGGAGCCATTCAAGATAAATGGAGATTAAAGAAATGTGCATCTCTTTGGAACCACTGATAAAGTGCCTTCTACGGTGTGCGTTTTTTATGAATGCAATTAGCGATTCGAATATTTTTCATCTTATTCCTTCTTGGATGGCTCCGTTCCACGAGCTTCTGAACAAGCGATTCGCCTCTTCATTCAATGGCAATAACTAGAGCATTCATGCCGTCCTCCCATGTGGTCTAGTGGTTAGGATTTCTGGTTTTCACCCAGGCGGCCCGGGTTGCTCTTTTTCTCTTTTTGCAAAAAAAAATGAGAATACATTTTGAATTGATGATTTTTGTTTGAGTATACTATCAGAACATTAACTCTCACTCACTGAATCTTTTATGTTCACGTGCCACATATTGCCTCTTTTCATATAAAGTTCCTATGGGGCGCAGCTCCATTCCATCCCAAACGGGTTCGATTCCCGCTAGTGGCATAATTTCGGCCTCATAAAGGCTCCTGCCCATTGGCGACGGGAATTGGTAGTCCTGACTAGAGCACGCATGCAGATAGGTCTGGCGCAAGGTGGGCATACAAGACTGAATCCGCCCAAATTTACACTGGACTAGCAGTATTCACAGCGAACTGAATCTCGGGATGTACCTTTACCCTTTTCTCAAATCACCCACTGTGATCAGTCGTGCATGCTTTCACAATGGAATTGCATCATTCAAGACTTCGTTCCGACTATTGTCCCTGAAATAAGCAAACTTGTTAACTCGAAACTACCATTTCCTTCTTCTCTTCATATTACACACATGCCTCTGGTCTTCCTTATCATTCTCCCTCCCACTTTTTCGCTCTCTCGATACCCTAACGGGTCCCTCTCCCACCCTTCAGAGATCGCTTATCAGTCCTCCTAAGGCATCAGCGACCAAGCAAGTGCGCGCTTTTGATAGGAATATTCCTCTGCATACTATATTCAACTACGTTATTTATACTTTATGGAATGTATATTCAGTTCATTGTCTTCATAACATGACATTGTCTTCATAACATATGGTTATTCACAGCTATTAGGGTGTCCCATAAGTTTCCGGACATTATGAACATTTTGCTTTCTAAGATAGATATTTAATCTAACAACATTCTATCATAGACTATTTGAAAGTGTGTGATACTACTTTCAATATAAATCATAAGACCAGCATAGCTGGTTCTTTTGGAGAGTGCTACAAATATTTGAACAAAATAGAGCAAAATCCAAAAAAATGATTTTTTTGAATTATTTTGCTAATGGATGTGAGTTGAAATGCATTTACAGTCTTTAATTAATACTCACAGCTATTCAATAATTTCAGGCTCAGTTCTGATATCTGGATTTGCTTTGCTTCATCGATAGGAAAAGGCACTTTTTTGCAAAGTGTCTTCAAAGTCATTGCTTGGTTACGTTCTAAAAACAACCTCAAGAGGTTGAGAAAGTATTTTCATCACTTTTAAAGTTTTTTTTGATACAATTGCTTAGCGAAGGTCTGAAATATGCTCGAACATATACAACTAACCCGAAAAGTGTAAACTTGATTTTCGATTTTTCCATTTTCCTACTATTGGAATAGCAGTACAAGTGATGTTATATAATAGTATATACACAACAAGATACTGATTACACCACACACATCTGGCTCTCCTAGAATCTCGCGGACAGGTTGCAGAAAAAGCAAAACGAAGTGCTCAAAAAATGAGCATTTTCAAAGATTGCATCTTCACTATGATATGCATACATTGTATAAGGGCATAATGTAACAGTACACCCTCTGCCACTAACTATGCGCACGCATTTTAAGTCCTAACTCCAATGGCTAATGTAGTAGATGGATTGAAAAAAAAGTCCGAGAACTTATGGGACACCCTAATATTATCCGAATTCAAAATGAAACATTTTTTTTGCAAACATCACTTCTCCAGATGGAATGCTATGAACGTCTATTAATCGACGGATGGCGTCCAATTCTGCTTCTGCTGTGCTGTATGGTTATTGTCTTCATGCTGATTGGTTCGTTACCACAAGACACTAACTATTGTTTTGTAATTACTCAAAAACAGAATTACAGTAATTTACCGGCAGCTCCAACAACATCGTGCAGATTGGAGGCACCTCATTTGGATGGTGCACCAAACTCACAGGATTGTCGATGATGCAAGGGACGACACTTCCAGTCTCTCAATGGTGGCTAATCATAACAAGTTTTTCCTTCCCGACTCCATTATCTAGCTTATTCGTGATTGACTATGCTAAACTGCCTTGGATGTTGGAAGTGGTTCAAATAGTTGTGCATAATAATTCGAGGTAAACAGTTTTACCTAAACTATTTTTGTTCGGTATAAATTTATTTCGCTATTTTCGCTCGTCTCCCGTCCTTTTCTTCATTTACTTCGCAAGCGTAAACTCTCAAATTCTCACGACCCAGGATTCCCTCTCTTCCTCACCTCTTCCGGAATACTCCATCGTTTCTCTCGTCGCAAGAGATCAGGGATAATGTAGAGATTTGCTCAACAAGCCTCGCTCATTCCAATGTAAACTCGTCGCAGTTCGTCTAAACGTTCTCTCCGCTCACCATTCCCGTCAGTTTTCTGCTTCACATCACAGTGAAGACATCTTCTCACCATGGCTCTCACCCATCTCCTACTCTCCCTCATCTCCGCCTCTGCCATTCTGGCAGCCCCCGTGAACGATGAGAACACCCTCAGCTCGTTCATGGACAAGGGTCAGTTCAGCCATATCTTGAAATGAATCAAACGAAATTTTCTGGCTTATCGGCAATAGTCGTCAACTAAGTCAGTAACACGGGATTCACTAACTCGAAAATAAACTGCTCAGCGAGTATAGAATCCTGGTTTCTATCTCTGTTTGTAGCATGGGAACTCCCTAGTTGCCGCTTTCCAACTAATGAATGAATATCAATTAGTCTAAAATGATCTATCACTTCAGACTTTACTAGCGAAATGTCCTCGCTCATTGACGGCTTCGACAAGTTCACTGCTGAGGACATCGCCTACCTCAAGGTTCACTCAATTAATTTATCTTGTCAGAACATACCTCAGATATTTCGAATCAACGTGACAAAGCACTAGCACAC